>JAWQRO010000330.1:0-42815 GCA_033557835.1 Helochares maculicollis
ATATATATATATATATATATATATATATATATATATATATATATATATATATACATATATAGAATTGTAGAATTGTAGAAATGTTGTAGAATTAATTTCAATACCCACATGTTAAGAATGCCAATGTGACCATGACCTGATATTTTCTAAGTACAAATAATATTGTTGAAAATTTGGCTAATTTGGGACTCCTGGTATAATTCAAATGATGCCGATAGACCATGCTGCGTTAAAGAATATTATGCAGACACAACAGCACAGTTATTGCTATAAAAATAACGGCATCACAATCAAACAGGTCATTAGATTCTTCAAAACTTTGAGATTAATTTTTTTCATGAACGCAAAACAGTCTTTATCAAAGTGAAACAGAAAAAAGAATATAAAGAACTATCAAAGTCAAATTTTATAGCTCCGCCTTTCCTCTAATCATTTAAAAGCGAACGTGACTTCGAAAAAGATCGCTTTGCATTATTATCTTTCGCCGCAAGAAATACGATTACATCATAAATGTACAAGGTGACTATAAAAATATCGGCATCACATTCAAAACAAAGCGTTAGATCAGTCATAATTACGAACACAAAACCTTTCTCATATCATAAAGACAAAAAAAGAACATTAACAACCATTTAAGTAAAGTTTTATTCGAGCGCGTTGTTTTTTGAACTGGAGATCGAACGTGACCTTGAGAGAACATCGCAAGAAGGGTGGTTACATCATACATCGCAAACTAAACAATAAACTAATTTACGACATTCTTTATAGTTAAAATTCGATGACTACTTAAATACGATGGACTATAGTCATTTTCTATCACAATTAATAGCACAACTTCATGTTGTTGTGACGACAGAAAAACATGCACCGCTTCTCTTGTTTCGTGCTTAGTAAGTTCAGATGATTTGCATATTAGTAAATATGTTTTTCTTTTAATAAGACATTAAGAAAAATTTAGCTAACTTACGTAATAGTAAATAATGTATTCAAAACAAATTAAAATGAACGCAACCCGACCAAACATGTAGCGCTTGTTTTTCCTTTCCGGTTGAAACTTATTAGGCTGGTTACTCTTTGTTCATATTTATTTCTTTTTTTTTTAATTATTATTTCGTCCGTTTCGAGTTCAGATGCTTTAAGCGTAAACAAGAAGGTGATTTTTTAAAATACTCTTAAAATTTGTTTGTGTTCGACCGACGATGTCATAGAGAAGTCGATCAGTGGTTCTTAACATGTATAAAATGCAAACAAAAACCTATCGCTTAATATTTCTTATATCTACCAGCCCTTTAAGTTTTGTAACTTAATTTTGAAACAGGTTGTACATGTTGTTATGCTATTCAGAGGATCTTTATTTAATATAACTGACCTTCTCAGTCAAAGCGCTGAATTAAACTCTGTCCTCCTTGGGTCTTTTTATACAGGAAAGATTTCTTAACCATTGCCCAGTGTAAAAATTGGTGGCCGTTGCGATTCCTGTGACCATCGAAATTGTTTTCCAGAATGAGATTAAATGTTAAATACTGTAACGCGGAAATGGTAGCACCCAAGGTCTCTCCAGGATTGCACAAAACTGCTGAATAGTACAGCACAAGTGTAGGTAATGCGTTCTTCAAGAATAAATCCTGTAGAAAATGGTTTTGGAAAATCACAAATACTTATTTTAAACGTGATAGTAAAAAATTGTAATGCATTAAACCGATTCAACATCGTTAGTCACCACTAAACTATCAAAGTTAAAATTCAGATAAACACGCGACTTGAAAGAAGAAAACCCATAAGCAAACAAACAAAATCATTGATTATGACAATTCTGGCAACTGACATAGGTAGATTCCAGCAAAAGTTGTACATCAAATTAAATGGGGTTATAAGTTATATCCAAAACTGTACAAAGATCGTCTAAGAAACTGTAGTATAGGTAGGAGGTATGTCAAAACCACCAACAATCAAAAAACTGTGAGTTAATACTATAAATTTGATGAAACAAGGAAGAGAAGCGAAGAACAATCCACGTAGAATAAACCGCATTAAATATGTGTTGTTGTGCAAGAGCATGAAAAATGAAATTAAAATAAGTGTTGAAACATACAATGAAAAGTTCTACAAAACGCACCTTAAGTATTTGAAGTAGTCTGCATAATTTTAATTAATTTATCCTAATTCAGAAGATATGTTTTAAACTTGCCTAGTTAAAAATGCATACAAAATATAAACTAAAATATATTAACGAAAACAATTTTTTTAAATAAAAATTTTGTTAATTTGACGAATTTGATGTTTGTATGCAAAATAATCAGACTTTGTTCAAATAAGCAACATATTATTAAATCAGCGTTTTAATAACATTTACCAGGTGCGCAAGTTTAAAACTACGTTTATTTCAAGAAAAATTATTTAAGAACAATGGTACATTTTTTCTTCAAAAATGGCCCTCGCTTTTTATACATTTTATCCATGTCTCGGGCAATTTATAGATATCATTCCAAAAAGAAGCTTCAACTTTCATTGATATCCATTAATCGAGCCATCTACATCCACGAAAGTCTTGAAGTGTTGTTCAGTCAGTGTGTGTCCCATCGACGAGAAGAGGTGATAACCAGAAGGCGCCAGGTCTGGTGAATACGGCGGGAGGGGTAGGAATTCTCAACCAAGCGAAGAAATCTTTTCTTTGACCACTTTGTCTGAATGTGCAGGAGCGTTGTCTTGCTGCGGAATGACTTTTCCGTATCTTCGAGCTCATTCTGGGCGTTTTTCGATCAATGCGTGGTTTAAATTGATCATTTGTTGTCGGTAAAACTCGGTTTTCTACTCGATGTTGATGATTGTCCTGGCGTTACCCACGATTTTTTAAGGTTAAGATTCTCAAAATATATCCATTTTTCATCACCAGTTACAACCCGATGCAAAAAAAAACCTTTCTTTTGTGGTGTAAGTGTAGCATTTCGCACACAGTTTTTCGTCTTTTCATCTGTCGTTCGTTCAGTTTGTGCGGAATCCATTTTTTAACCTTTTGAATCTTCCCCATGTCACTCAGGTGATTGGAAATGGCTTGCCGAGTGACATTCAACTGCTTCGTCATGATTTGTTGTGTTTGTGTATCGTCTTTATCCAATAATGCTCTCGTTCTTTTTCAATAACATTGAAATCGCGACTTTTGAAACGTTGAAATCTGCGTTCAGAAGTCTTGACAGTTGGAGCACGATCGCCTCTCTGCAAGAATTCAATGACTTTCCGATGCCTTTTTTGATTGAACAAGAAAATCATTACATGCCGCAAACGCTCTTTACTTAGCTCACAATTCGACATGTTTAACACGAAAAAGAAGTACGGTACTAACTCGTAAACAACTAAACAAATTTGTCGCTTTGTATTGGGAAGTCTTGCCAAAGAAAGTGTATCTTTGAGTTCCAAAGATTATTTCAATATATTTCATGCCCCATCTCTTGACAACAAAACGATATTTTAAACTTGCGCACCTGGTGTTTGCATTTTTGGTTATTTCAGATTTTTGTTGCATTACAACTGAAAATCTTGTTAACGGTACAGGGCTGATTAGATATTGCTGCATATTCGAATTATGTAGCATATTTTCGTAGGCTTACTTCAATGTCTAAGAGACATTCCGAAAAGGATTTTTTACTAAATATAGACATGATGAATTTCTCTATTATAATAAGTAGAGAGTAAATTTGCGACGGCTACAAGACAGAATCGTTAGACCTGAAGAATGAAAAAATACATTACTTATAGAAATGTCTGTTAAATTTGATATATTAGAAACTATCTTAAGTCAGACAATTGTGTGTGCTCAAATAAATTAAGAAATGTTTTTATGTATAGTTTACCTCATACACCATCAGTTAAGCTACACGTAATTTTGTTCACGTATATATAATACGAAGCGCGTTCGCAGTCTGGAAATTTGCAAGTCTAAAAGTCTAGCGATTTTGTATTGAGATAAAGTTTAGCATTTCCCTAAGTTGTCAGCTGTACAAAGTTCTTTTCCGTCCTGGACGAGCATATGGCGCGTGTATGTCACGTGGTGGCATACGCATGACATGTTTATCAAACGGCCGATGCAGTCCGAGTCAAAGAAAATCATATTTTATTCAAGTCAAGAGACTTTGACATTGAAAGAAACCCAATGTGATTTTCAAGTAACGCACAAATCTTGCGACGAATTTTAAATCGAAGCCTTGCTAGTGCCATAGCTTGGGTGCATACCGGACGGACTTGCTCTTCAGCTATACAGCAATTTGAAATTATAATTGTTAAATGGATTGGAACTGTATAGTTCAGGAAACTTTTAATAGAATAATGGAATTTTTACTCTCTTCGGTGCATAATATGTAGATATATGTGGCAACTTCAAGTGGATGCCTGCAGAATATTATACAACATTCAAAACTTTACCCGAAGATAAAATTTTCCATATGAAATAATACTAATAATGCGTTGTTTATTATTCACATGGTTTAAAATGGACAAGTTTCTCAATACAGGAAGTTTATCAGACAATACAATATTTAACGAGAACATTTAGCTTTCGTTGATGTATTCAAATAGAACCCTAAAATTTCATTATAAAATTAGTTATAATTTTCTAAATATCCGAAGCTTTATACAGAACAAATTCTAATTTATCTGTATAGCATGAAACTTTAGTTATTTGTTTAAATATATTCCTAGTGGCATTAATCAGAGTACAATGAATGCAATTAAATTTAATTTTCAATGGAAAAGTAAAATCCGGATGGGCAAATAGATTTTGATACTAGGATTATATTTGCTCTTGATAAAATTTTGTACAGTAATAGCGAATTTTATTCTTGCTACAATTACTGCATACGAATCAAAGCAAACATTTTAATATGCAATGTAAATAAAAATATGAGTGGTATATTATTGCAATTATAAATTTCAGTAATCATAGCATCAGAAATACAATAGTTCATGTGTTTATGTAGATTTTTCAGCAGCCCAATTTTCGTTTATTTAACATATTGGCAATGCGTGAATAGATTGCCGGCATTTTACGATCAACAACTCAACAGTTATTTCACAAATTGCAATATAGCATCAACTTTTAATTATTATAAAATCACTCACCAATCTGGATAAAATATTTTTTATGGGGCAGTTCATTTATGAATAAATTGAAAATTCACAATTTACCATTTCAATAAAAATTAATAAAGAGTGACTGTTTAGTAAAACAAAACAAAGAAGTTTCATATTTTCACTAAATAAGCGCTATGTGCAGTTTCATATTATTTAATATTTACTCAAACTTTGGCGTAGAAAATTATTTTAAATCAAAATAAATATATAATCTAACTACTACCAATAATTAGCATAAAATTACATAAATGTGCACTTTTTAGAATTCCTAATATGTGCTGTGATTTTGATGGAGAAGCCACAGTTACATACACTATGTTTAATGCTCTGATGAAAGCTATTCGCCTAGAATAGTTTCAACGATGAGTAAATTTTTTATTTCAAGGTCTCTCATATTTTAAATAATTATTTCCACTTACATTTTTTCAGGTATACATCGTGGGCCACATACCACCAGGCTCAGACGAAAGACAAAGGGGAGCAATCCATCCCCACCACTACCAGTATTCCGACAACCACAACAAAATGTACCTGAAGCTCGTGAGAAGATATGCTGAAATCATTGTGGGCCAATTTTTCGGCCACCTCCATTCGGATACGTTCCGAATCATCTACAATGAATACGGTAAGTTTTAATTAAAGGCTCAAAGGGAAACAATTACAAGGCTGATTAATATTTAATTCCAATTGAATACATTCCACAGACCTATTTGCATAATTTCGTGTTATTTTAATACGAATCCGCAGCTAAATACATTAGTTTGGGCTATAGTTATCTCCCTCCCTTCTCCCTGCACTGATCCCCATTCCCGTTTCCGGACTCCATCAATTTCCAATGCAAACTTTAACTAAGGATTTTAATATGGGATATTGCATTGAAGCGTTATTTTGATCATTAAGCTTTATAGTCATAGGCAAAGACGAAAATTATTTAACGACAAATTAAAATTAGATACTTAATCGGCTTAGAGGAATTCGGTACCAGAGTGTTTAATAGTATAAAGCAATATGGTACTGCGCAAAGTAGATTAACATTAACTAATTAAAATAGCATATATATTGATAAATTACGCTGATGGAACGGAATTAGAATGGGCAAAATCCAAATTAATTGTTATGTTTGGAGCATCCCCACTTATTACTTTTAATTTATGACTTCATTACAAATTTATGATCGGGATGTAAAATGTGAAGCTCACTATAAATTATAATTCTTTTAGGAATATTATTTTTTAATGTAAGCATAAAAACCGGATTGTTAGGCTTGTTTTGCTTTGACAAAAATTACGACTCGGAAATTCTAATTTGTGCTTTCTTTATATTTAATTCAACCTTGACCGGAGAGCTTAATTAATGAAATAGCTTAAACAAGTCTATGGAAAATATTATAATAAGTTTTTGTCGTGCAGAAATGTAATCCTAAAAATGTTGTGAACGTATGTTATATGGAAATGCTGGAAATTAACATGTAAATAAAGAAATGAACGCTGGAAAAAGTACTTTGATTAGGTCAATCCCTGGTGGTAAACAAGTTTCGGGTAAAGTTGAACTCTGTAAACGACGTTCCTAATGTACTTAGTCGACACTGAGATTAAAGTCTCACCATCCGTAAGTTGTTACATACTTAGTTGAACTCAACTAGGGATTATTCGTGTTCCGGCAGATGGTAGACGTAATTGATACTCTAACTGCAAACAAATCTAACGAAGAAAGTTCATTAAAACTATAACTTATTGTTGAAGCGAGACAAAATTCTCCCTGCACTTTGTCTTAATAAAACAAGCCGTTATTTTATGACGTCCTGGAATTCAACTTAAGACGAGTTTTGCAATGGTTTAAGCCCTTGTCTTCCAGAACTCGCCAATCTATCAGCTTCCTTCTGTTTCACATCTAAACAACTTCAGTAATATCAATTATGGTTTCTTCAAGTTTGTGCGTTGTAATGAGATTTTAAGTAAGAGAGAAATATTGAACGATTACTCTTGAGGATTTGTACTTAATTGAAATTAAAAGCGCATTAGCAGCTTTCCTCACACAAATTCGGTACAGTGAAACTTCATTTAAAACAGTGCTGTATTTCCTGCTGGTCTCATTGAATTTCTATCGAATTGCGTTCATTTCGAGCTTCGGCTGTAAATTTTCCAGACACTAAAACAAGTCCACGATGAAAATTAAAATCGAAGTTTCGAACAATCGGATCAAAATTAATACATTCGAACACTAATGTAGTTTTACTGTAATGCAATTTCAAACATTCCTGAAAAGAAAGATATCGACTAGTTCGACCGCGTGAAGCCCTAAACGGTGTAATCTAAAGTTAGAAATCTTCGAACTTTCCACTAAAGAGAGTTTTAAATCGGTTTTTAACGTCTGTTCATGATTCATTCTGTCGTGGTTTCTAATGCATCAGATGGTCTTTTCCTTCATAGAAACTTTTCTACTAGTTGTGTGCTGAGGAATGAAAAATATTAGGGTGCAACTCATGCTACTGCAACATAATTTAATACTTTTCTAAAAATTATTATTAATATTAAGCCATGTTGCTACTCATATAACGACCTCTATAGTGACAAAAATTCATAATTTTTCAAATATAAAAATAGTTGCGCACAGATATCAATTGTGTCCAAAAATAAGTAAAAATCAAATTTTCAACATCCATATTATTTCAAATTCCACATGCGTAGTAAAGTGAAATATTCAGATTACACAAAATATGATCTTTAATGAGTCAGTTTCATTTCCAATTTTTTCTACTTACGTGCTATACACTCTTCTTTGCGATATAGATTTTTTATCAGTTTATCATAGTGGTGAATCAATTTTCTAACAGTTGATAAATACCTCATATTTGACTGGCTATGTTTGACTTTATTTCATTTCCGGGTTATCTTAGTAATCTGAATGACGTGGCCGTAAAGAATAGCAAATAAGTATGTAAAATTTTATAAAAAAATCGGTAAAGCCTCAATTAATGCCCGTAAGTCTTTAGGTCCACAGGAGATACCAAAATTCAAATTTTGTTAACTTGCTCCTTTCTTACGTTATTCTATCAATCAAGTGTGGTAGAATAAAAACCAACAGTATCAAACGGAAAAGTTGAACATCTGCTCCAGTTTTACTGGCACTCCTGTGGTTTTCCGGGGCAATTATAAAATAAAACAATCAATTGAAATAGTTGTAAATTGCTCTGTCAAGAACTTACACAAAAGGAGAATATGAGGCTTTTAATTCAGATGAGTTCGTTTCACTTTGTGGCACACCGCGATTGTAGAGCCAGGCAATTACATTGAAGTATTCAGATCCATTATTTTGCCCCAGCTTTTGAATTAGCCAGCGAAAACCTGCGAAATAGGACCATTACTCATTCGAAATCCGCAAATTTAAGCAATGCGTATACTTGCCAATTTCGGTTAAAAAATTTATTCCTGTTACTCTTTAGATATGGGATATTCTTTATTTCTTATTTGATAGAGATATATAGTTTCATAAATAAACCAATTCAGGCTATGCTCTTGCGGCCATAATGCTACAGCTACACATCTCGAAACTTTATCCTATATGCGGTAAAGATTCAAGAAATTATCGTCATAAATATCTGCCTTGTATTAATGATTGCACGTAACGTGTTCGGTTTCTTCAAAATTGGATAGGATTCGACTTCTCGTTTCAAAATAGGTCACACAATTTTCTGCAGCTAGTATTTCTTATTTATTATTAATGTTTTCTTCGAATAAAATTGTAACAAACTCATAAAAATGGGCATGGGAAAATCAGTTAAGTTAAAGTTATTAATTTCTTCCTGGAAACTCTAATGAATTTTAATTATAAATATATTTCTTACCCTATTTTATGCATATATGACTTCAGCAAAATTTCATGTAGCTGCCGAGTTGCACATTCGCTAATTAATGTATATATGATAATATAGAGAATACAAAATTACAAACGTTAGATGCTACTAGAAGCACAAAAACACTGCAGGAACCATTTTTCCCTCGTTCCAACATACAAACAATAGTGCGTATTCTAGTTATGTTTTACCTTAAAAAAAACGTATTAAACTTTAAAAATATGTATCTTTAAAAAGTTTCATTATTAACAATAATTGTTGCTGAAACATTTTTGTGATTTTTTTCGACTTATTATCTGGAAAATGTTTACCCAAGTTTTAATGGAAGTTCTGCGACATACAGCATCTAAGAATATTCTGTATAGTTTGCTACATAAAAAGCTAATATAAAGTTTGTTATTTGATATTTTATTTTCGCAGGAAAACCTGTTTCTTGGGCGATGCTTGCCCCAGCTCTAACCCCGAGAAAATCGACAGACGGGCCGAATAATCCAGGCTTGCGATTGTATAAATTCGACAAGCATACTGGCCAGGTGAGTTTTATGTATAATTTATATCGTCTTGTTATGTTTCCAGTTTGTTGAAAAGTTAAAATGGATCTCTTGAATAATGTATGTTCGTTAATTAAATATATTTCTATTTCAAAGTATTCTCGGACATTTTATGGAAACCAACTCTTGTTTACTTACAAAATTTATCCTACAATTTTCCACCCTCTTTCGCATGCACTCTTTTTACAGTAAAAGAAAACGAACGTTTGTAAGCGTTTCGTCGAGTGTATGAAAAAACTTTTTGTCATTATAAAGAAACTCTCCTTTTTTAAAGTTTATTCATTTCGTTACTTTTCCGGTCAATCTTTCTTGCAAAGGAAGACCAATCTATCTCTTTTGATCCAGCTTTTCTTTCATATAATGCCCTGAAAGGTTAAAACTCGTGGTGTCCCAGCCAATAGATAATGACCGGGATAAAACGTTCCGGTTGAAAGAAAAATCTCTAATCCGGAAAACTACCTTCGCTGAAATGTGCGTGAACGACCAATAACAGAAAAAATCTTTAATTTCAGAAAAAATGTTTTTTTATATCGTAATGGGCTTGGAGAAATGTATGAGATTTTTACGTCTTAATGATCTTATAATGGTCTCGGGAATTGTTTTGAAGTAGAGTTTTAATGTTAGTGTTTAGAAAGTCTTTCTTAACTTCATCACTGGAATGTATTTAATTCTGACTCTTATTTGATGCATTAACTGTAAATCAATAATTAGAATATACATAATATTCGGTATTACTCCAATCCAATATTAGAAGCCCAATGGCTGTTTATATTTCTGTCCGATAAGGATTTCAGAACTAAGTAATGAACAGATCCCACAAATGCATTGGTGAACCAAGAAACATTATCCTGGCTTCTTGTTTACGCTTTGGATAAAGCAGATGTACGGAATTAAGCTTGCTCAGATTAATTGAGATTCATTCCGAAGTCTCAATCCGTGAAATAAATTTTCTCTTTCTATGTTAACCATTTAGAGCAAAGCGACTTATCTACAATGTGCTAAAAGAAATATGAAAACTATCTCATATTAAGGCAAGTCTGCCGTCTCCTGTAAACGTGTTTTCTTTTAATCAAATTTTAAAATTCATTGCTTTAATTGTATTTTAAATAAATTGTTCCGACAAACGTTGGAGAGTGAAAAGTAATATAAAGCAATCCCAATTTACAATCTTCCATCTGACTAAACAAGATCAAAGAAAATTTATCATTTAGAGGATATTGATTTGAAAACACTTGTAAAACTTTGATGACGGGGAATTGAAGGAAAACGAAAAAGTAATTTCTTTATTCAGCATGTACCTAAACCAAACTCCAGCAATACTTTAGTCGTTCTGTGTGTATATAGGCTTTGTTTCCTCTTTCTATAAAGAATAATTTCGATAACCTGAAATGAAAAAGAATTTTCTAATTTAACTCGACTTTTTCATCTTTGTAAAAAAATGCCGAATGATCGATCAGATATATTTTTCTGAAACTCATCTTGAGAATAATAATTTGTTTCATCGTGCATATAGCTTCTGCTCGAGAGCCGCAAAAAAAACGAAAACATTCTTTTAAAATTATGCGGTTCACCTTTAGCAAGCGTACTACGTAACTACAATCCGCCATATAAGTGTTCATCATGCGAAGGAAATAACGAACTTACATTTGCAGTTAAATATTTAAAAGCAAGCTTTTCGGGGAAGGTCCTGGTGTCACCCTGTCAAAGTAAACTTTTTTTATTCCCCCGTAGAATATTTTTATAAGTACGAGACTTGGGATATATGGATTACCTTTTCTTTCATCTGTGGACATTTGTAAACTATACTCAACTTTCACAGGGAAACTTTATATTAAGACAGCTGCCACAACCACTTTAGTAAAAACTTTCCTATTTTAACTTTTGGGCGTAAATATAAAAGGTAACAGCAAGGGTTCTTTGCAGCTTCATTATAATATGCCTTCTCTGTTTCTCCATCGTATTTCAAATGAAAAGATTCATTTGTTCCTCTTTATTTTAAATTTTGCGCACATTTTTAAGATGCGTCTGAATAAATAAGCGATACATATTAACAATTAAATAATTTTAGTATTATAATTGGTCTATTTCTATAAGTAGTAGTTAGTTCAAGTCAATATTTGCTCGTCAATAGCTATCTATTTAGTCTCATTTCTCATTAATTCTGTTGTCTCTCTCGGTTTTTACAGTGATTTCACGCTCCCAAATAAACATGCTTTAGACATGTAGAATTGATATCAGTGTCTTATTAATATTGCTTATCTGTTAAGTAATATCGCAAAAGACATTTGACACTCTGCCTAGGATAAATCTATGAGAGCCAATATGTATATTTGACAATTTTCATCTTCTGCTTAACACATTAACTATCTACTTGTGTTAAAAAACTTGTGCAACTATGCCAACATAAATAATATATGATTTCCAGCGTAAAAATTACATCTTAAGTGACACATTCAATCGCACAAATCGTACAAAAATTTTTACATATGTGATGTTCCGATCTAGTAGAAATTTTCTTTACAGATTTTTGGTATTAATCCTAATTCAAAAGAAAACGTCCTAACTTCAGAACTATATTTAATTTCTCTTTACTTTCTCTCTCTCTCTCTTTCATCCAGGATGTAGATATACAACCGAGTGAAATCGCTTAGCAACGCGCACTTCATGTAGGGTCCACCGCTCCATGTAGTGGCGTCGCCCATCGTTTCCTGACTCTGATATTCATTCCACTGAGCATTCCGGCGAATAGAGTTACCGCCCGGAATGATGATAGCCGCCAAGTTGAAATGATGTAAACAAAAATAAAAGAAAAAATAGTTATGACACAAAATTACGTTCAGCGAAGCGGTAACATCATAGTTACAGACTTTTATATCTGTTTGGTGAAAAGGCTTATGTGGATCAAGAAAATTTGAGGCATTTGCCGAGTGAAAACACTTTCGTTCTACGTATACTCCGAACGTCGTAAAGTTTAAAACTTGAATTTTCTACTTCGTTCCAGTTTACTTCGTAAATGAAAACAAAAAGAACAGAATGTAAAAAAATATAGAATAATAAAAAAAGTTTTCTTTGAGTTTTATCAAAGTTCAATATATTCCATCCCGAAAGAAAAATATTACAGAAGAATTGAGGTGCTTTTATTAAGAATATTTGCCCTGTCTCAACAAACACTCAATTTAGGTAGTGAACTATGCTCCATAATAAAATTTCATCATATATATTTAACTAGAGCGTTATAACGCTGACAATGAGTATTTTAAAAATAAGCGAGCGATCTCTAACATCGGATTAAGAACTTCTAAAAGAAAACCTGAGGTCTACAGCCCATTATTTCCATAATAGACCAAAATCTATCAAGACTCAAAACGAACTGAAAAATCTTATGCTCAGTCCAGAGATTAAAAATTAGCTTTAAGATTCGCACCGTAAATTTAACGATGCATTTTAATGACGGAAACATACAGCGGCAGAGCACTATATCTATCTAAATCTATTCAATATTCATTTAAGTATCCAAAATTTATAAGCAAATAAGAGGAAATTATTACACATGAAATAGGTCTATGCCGAAGTGGCAATAGCTTAAAGCACCATTATTTCCTACAAATCAAAAGGAACTACTTTCATAAGGGTGAACATTTACAATAATCTTCAAAATTGTGGAATTTTCCTGTTCTTTTATGATATTCTACGTTTCTTGTTACTTTCTGTTAAGACCCCCAGTTTCCATAACAACAAATTCAACTATTCCTGTTTTGTTAACCTTATCATTAAATGTAGATTCATTCATTTACTGACAAAAATTTCATTCTGACAACTCCATTATAAAAATTCAAAGTTCATGTACCAAAATGTGCAACAATCTCTTAGAAAGTAAATTAAAGCAGCTTGTTTGTCAATTAGAGTGTATTGAACAAGAACGCAAAAAATGTGCAGAACAAAACTTAATAGTCGTCCCACCGCAACCATGCTACAACGTAGGAAACCTTTGCTGCCCAAAACCAGCAGATGAAATGGAATTTAAGGACTACGGAGAATTTTATTGCAACTATGTCCCTAAGAAAGCGCCACTAATTGGCACAGCGCCATGTCATGCTGTTACGCCACACTGTCCTAATTTCCCTGAAGATTGTACCTGCCAAGAGAAAGAAGAAGGAGAATTGTACCGAGAAAAATGGGACAAACTTAAACAAGAATATATGCGTGATTTAGTTTGCGATAAAAAATGCACGAACGCAGATGATTGTCCTGCTTGCCATCCGACAAAAAATAAAAGATTTGACGGCAATTGTTTTGATCTACTCAATACAAATTTATGCGCTATAAATTGTTGTGACCAATTGCCATCAAATTGTTGCGGTCAATTACAGTCAAACTGTTGCGGGCAATTACAAGCATCATGTTGCGATCAATTGCCATCGAACTGTTGCGGACAATTGCAATCGAATTGCTGCGGACAAATGCAGTCAAGTTGTTGCGATCAGTTACCATCCAACTGTTGCGGACAATTGCAGTCGGGTTGTTGTTGTCAAATGCAATCAAACTGTTGTGATCAATTGCCTTCGAGCTGTTGCGGACAATTGCAGTCGGGTTGTTGTGGTCAAATACAATCAAACTGTTGTGATCAATTACCATCGAGCTGTTGCGGACAATTAGCTTCAAGCTGTTGCGGACAATTAGCTTCAAACTGTTGCGATCAGTTACCTATAAATTGTTGCGGTCAAGGAGGATGCTGTGGCTCTCCAGTACACGTAACCTGCTATCCATGCCCGGACTTGTGCCCTCCTCCGCCAGCATTGCCACCGTGCCGACCAGTGTGCATTATGCCTCCTGCACCTATTTGCGTACCACCACCAGAAATATGCATTCCCTGTCCCCCGCAGCCGCCTTGCAGACCCTGCCTAAAAGTTTACGACAATATGTGCAAACGACCAAAGCCTTGCCAACCTCACTGCCTGCCAGCCTGCAGAGTAGCTTGCCCAATTTTTGGACAAGATGAGGATGAAACTTTTATAGACAGCGTGATTCCTTACATAAAATGTATGAGCGATAAAAAAAAGATGAGATTTAGAGTTCAAGTGCAAGACATGCTTTTCAAAGAATTTCTAAACGACGAAAAAGCATCAAAGGATGATCAACACGCCTCTTGTTATATCCCATCGAAACCAGTCGAGTGCCAGGATGATGACGAATTGTTCTATTTTGGCCTCATACCATTCTTTAAAGACTTTGAAAAAAATAAGAAAATGCACTTTCGATTAAATTTCTTAGAGTTGTTGCACAATATCATGTATGAAGTAAATACTGCACCACCTGCGAAATATCAAGATTTTTTCTTAAATATTACTTATTTTTACTTTTACTTGTAACAGGAATCGTTTCATCGACTCGTTAATTTAAGTAATTTTTCACTTTATGGTGAATCATAAAATGTGTTTGTGAATGTTTACAAAGCATCTTTGTGCAACACTAGAGAATGGCGATTAAAATTCTTAAAGAGTTAGTCAAAAGAATCAGTGGCGTTTACTAACGCACAAAGCAGGAATTATAATTAAATTTTAATTCGCAGGACTATAATAGAATAATATGAGGTTTAGTTTCAGGAAATGCGTATATGAGGTTAACATATGACTAAAACAAATAAAAACCATTGCGATTTAGTCGGAAGTACTCATACGAAAAGTCTATTGTTATTGAATTCTAAAAAAGTTGCTTATTTTTATCACTTTTGGAAATATCTACTTTTAAATAGGTGCAAAAGAGATTTTAATAAAGGGCAGATATCGAGAAAGCCTCGAGAAAAATTTCTGAGAGATTTGTTTATATTTTAAAACTTCGTTATGGCTTCGAGGTAGTGCAGATTACTTGATCAGAACCAGTGTGTGTCCCAGAATTTAATTAAGTTGTAGATCAGAAAAATAGTTATCGTCCATACACCGTGATCCTGGATCATTTATTCAAAGAAATTTAGATTTAAAATTTATTATCGAGAAAACGAATTGCAAATTTTGTAATCCACATAAGCGTGGACAATATATTAATTAATTTAAAGTGCTCGTTCCTTTATGACACTATAAGATAAAAAGCGTATGCCACTTTTGTTAGTTAGAATTTTACCTTGATTGCCCTTACTTTATCGTAAAATTATTTTCAGCCAGCTTCCCCAAACTAATGCACGACTATTTTTTTCCTAAATATTAATAAAATTGTATTGAACTTATTTGTTCTAAATTAATTAATGTAAAGAACAAATTGATATCTTGTTGATTTAAAAACGTGTTTAATGAGGAATAAAACATTAACTCCTCTCTAGGTTTTTTAAAATTCTGTTTCATCAGTGAGAATAACATGTATTTATTGTATTGTATTTATATAAAATTTATTATTTAAACAACTATCTTTTTTATATAGTATATTGCCAGTGAATTTAAATTTTATTGTGAGCGCAATTTGGCTAATATAAAAGTCCTCAGTTGAAGAATCTAACACTAATAATGAACAAAATATTATAAGTTCTACTTGTAGTATATATTTTGATTAATATTTTTTGTTTCGTTTATAAATTAACTATGTGTCAATTAACTGTCATTAAATTGCAAATATATTTCTCTTCTCTATAAAATCCTAAGCACTAATAAAAATGAAGTTAAGAAATGTCTGATGCATTATCATCTTCTAGAAAATCAAATTAATTTATGGAAAAATCTATAAACAATAAGTCAGTTAATCGCAAGAAAATTCAAAATCCAAGTGCAGAGCATAAGCCAGTTCTTGAAGAAAGCATTTCGCCTAGCAGCGACTCACAAAATAGCACAAATGAGTCTTTAAATAATTTAAGAGACAATTTGGATTTAAAAATTCATATTTCAAGTATTAAAAACTCCTCACCAAGTAACACACGTTACCAAAGAAACTCAAGTAGACATACTGCTGCATCAAGTAGACATCATCATGTAGATGTTTCTAATAAAAATGATTTTGACCAAGAGAATAACTTTAAACGCAACATTTTATCGCACGGTAATGATACAACGTCTAACACAATCAGTGATTCAAACAACTCAGCATCTACAGTTAGAAACAGCCAGTTATCAAATGCATTGAAACAACAACTAAGAACGGGCGGAAGTAAATCTTTTGAAAAAAACAAACATTCATCTCAAAAAAACGATTCGAAACAAGCTGGTAGATCTTCGGCAGAGTCGAAGCAAATTTCGGATAGTAGACAATCTAGTGAGAGCAGAGAAATAAACGAAAATTCCAATTTAAATGATACATCGCGCAGTAAAAATACTTACAGTATATGTAAGCCACATTGCCCATTCCAGAGTTTTGTAATACCGAATGAAGATGAGTCGTTCATCGATAGTTGTTTACCATTTGTGCGATGCTTAACAGATGAAAAGAAAATGCTTATGAAAGTGCAAGTGCAGGATATTCTTTTTAAAGCTCTTATGGACAGTAAAGAGAATGAAAACGTTAATGTAGTCGAAAAACCTTACAAACCTTCAAAACCAATACAATGTCAAGATGAAGACGAGCTTTTTTATTTTGGTTTGATCCCATTCATGACAAATCTTGATAATGTAAGAAAATTGAAGTTTCGTTTGTTATTTACAGAAATGCTTAAAGCGTACTTATATGAAGAAGAGTTGGAATCTTCAACTGTCGATACAATACAAGAGAATGCTTCAGTTGAAAACGAAGAACAATCTTCTTCAATTCAAAATAATAGAAGTAGAATGAATGAAAATGATTCGAAAGAACCACCTAAACACAATCCAAAAACCTCGGTAGAATTAGAAAGCGCCGTTATAGAAATATCTGTCAATAGAATGGAGGAACCGCGTTTTAATACCAATAAACCATCTTATAGCTGATTACAAATAGTGAGTAAATTCTGCTTGACCAACTTACAAACACTTACTTTAAAAAGCAAATGCACTCCTAAAGAATAAAAAGAAATTATGTGAAAAGGAGTAAAAGAATTATATCACCTTCAATTTCATTCATTGACGTTACTCCTTTACACAAAATTAAAATGTCTAAAGCTGTCCAAAACAAAGACAAAAATAAAAAACAAGCAAATAGTAACAAGAATACTTCAAATACAAAACGAAAAGAAAAAAGCCCAGCATCGAAACGAGATGGAAGTAGTACAGGATCGAAGCAAGGCGTAAACAAAGCAAACGAGAAGAAAACTGGAAGTAATACAAACTCAAAGCGGAAAAAAAGTAAAAGCCAGAGTGCTGACAGTGTCACAAAGCAAGGCAGTGGCACCAAATCAAAAGACGCAAGTAAAACGAAGCAGAAGCGAGATAGCAGCAAACCAAAAGCGGAAGGTGACAAACATGAAAAGTCGGTGGACAGTAACGCGGACATCCATTCTCAGCCAAGTTCATATCATGATTGGTCCTCCATTTGTACCTCTAGTCAACCTTCTACATCTGCTCCTTGTCCACCTCCACCATGCTATCCTTGCCCACCTCCGTGGTGTAGTTTTCCAGCGTGCAGCCAATGTTGCTCACAAACTTGTACTCCATCCTGTAACCCTCCAACTTGTCAACCAATTTGTAATCCATGCTGTTATAGGCTTTGTTCAGCTTGTTGTGCTCCAACATGTAGTCAAAATGCCCCAACATGCTGCCCCATAATATCTTGTCCTACTCCCCAACCATGTTGCAATCCTTGTTTTCAATATTGTCAACCATGTTGCCAACAAAGGTGTTGCAACCCTTGCGGAAGCACAAACGGAGAATCTAACAACGGACAAAACTCAAGTTTAGGTGAAGAATTTGATTGTTTTGGTAATAACGGTAAATAGTATTAATATTGAAGAGAGAACTAACAAATTATTGGATAAAATCTTTTAGACAAATAGACAAAATATATTTTGTAAATCAAATACATTTTTAAAGAATAAAAAGAACCATATGAGAAGGGGTAAAAGAATTAAGTTACGTGCAGTTACGTTCATTGACATTATCCTTTAACACTAAATTAAAATGTCTGAAGTCGTCAAAAATAAAAAAAAATCAAAGAGTAACAAAAGTATTAAAAATTCAAAACGAGACGACAGTACCTTAAGACAAATAAAAAATAGCATTACATCGAAACGTGATGAAAGTAATATAAAATCGAAAGAAGGTCTGAGCAACACAAAAGTGAAGAAAAGTGGAAATATTACAAATCCAAAACGAAAAAAAAGTAAAATCAAAAATGATGAGCGTTTTGCCAAACGTGGTGTTAGCTTCCAATCAAAGCAAGTGTCTGAAATACAGACAAATCAAGAGAGTAGCACACAACAACTGGAAGATGAAATTGAGGTAGAGTCGCAACCTGTAGATAGTAACGTGGAAATCCTTTTTCAATCATCGAAAGAAAATCTTAAAAATCCATGTAATGATTGCTGTTCACCTTGCATAGCACCTCAATCGCCAACATGTTGTAAAAAACTTCGGTTTTCATGCGTCCAGAAACCATCTTGTAGAATAATTTCTTCACCATGCGTTACTATTGAAACCAATTGCCAAACTGATTGCCAGCCCTGCAGACCTTCTAACAATACACCGTGCGACCAACAACGTTTTGCATCATGCAATCAAAAGCTGCCCTGTTCTATTTTATGTAATCAAGACGACACAACAACTACTAGAAAAGCAAGTCCCTGCGATAAGAACAACTACTATAAGGAATGGTGCAAAGCATGTATGGTTTTAAACCAAATAGCATGTATTGAACAAGAAATTAATTCCTGTGCTCAAAATGTTTCTTGCAATGCTACTTATGGCATTCAAAAACCCCCCTGTTCTTCAAACCGTACCTGCATTGCGAACTCTGTTTCGTGTGATCCTTGTCAGCAGACTCCATGTTGCACATGCCGCTCTCCTACTTGTCAACCTCCTCGTCCTACACCTTGCCAACGCACTCCTTGCCAACGTCCTCCTTGTACTCCTTGCCAACCCCCTCCTTGTACTCCTTGCCAACCCCCTCCTTGTACTCCTTGCCAACCCCCTCCTTGTACTCCTTGCCGACTTCCTCCTTGTACTCCTTGCCCACCTCCTTCTTGTTTTCCTTGCCCGCCCCCACCTTGCTCACCTACTCCTCCTTGCCTACCTCAATGGTGTAACCTTCCAACCTGCAACCCATGCTGCCAAAGAAATTCTACCCAGAACTCCAGTTATTCACAATATCAAAGCTGTACTCCATCTTGCAGCCCTCCAAAACCAAACTATAATCGAACCTGTCTACCAGCGTGTAATCCATGCTGTGAAAAAAATTGTATGCAGCCTTTGTGTTATGAAAAACAGCAAGACATTTGTTGTGGAGGGTGTTCAGATGCCTCATATAAAAGCTGTGTACCATTGTGTGCGCAAAATACTCCAACGTGCTGCTGCAATAATATGGACATAGCAACTTGCAAACCATGTGAATCGGACCCCATTTATTGCAATGAAACTTCTATCAAATGTTTCCAAATGGAATGTGTTCCACCTCCCCAACCATGCTTCAATCCTTGTGTTAGAAATAACTGTATTACAGTGCAACAACATACCACATGCTTTGAGTATAGTCAACCATATTGCGATTTTAAATGCCAACAGTTGTGTTGCAACCCTTGCGGAAGTTGCAACCAACAATCTTGCAACGCTCCATGTGTAAATGTGTCAAAATTAGATGAAGAATATAATGTTTTGGGTGATGATGAAAAGTTTATAGATAGTATCCTACCATATATCCGTAAGTTATCACAACAAAGAGAGCAACTACTTCGCCTTATTTTCCAAGAAATTTTATTCATCACTATTTACCGAAAACAACCGGCGAAACCTAACTATTACTTACAAGGCTTCAAGTATCGCCCAAAAAAATGTTCTTGTTGTTTAGATGACTACGAAGCGTTTTATTATAGTTTAGTGTCAATACTTAAAAATCTCACTAAGCAAAAGAAGCTTCTTATAAGAATGTTATTCATGGATGCTCTAAGCGAATTGGGAAGAACAGAAGAACCCAGTGATACTGTTAAAAATATATTGCAAGCTAGTCCAATTAATGAAGATGAATATTTCAAAACAGAACCTATTTATACAAGATTCAGTTCACCTGCATTTGGAGACTCACAAAAACGTGACGGTTTTGATAGTGCCAAAATAACCAAAAGTTCTCCCTCTGTTGTGTTTGATCCTCGACCTTCGGAATTACAAATTCAACAAATCTTGTAATATGCCGTAACTTATATAAATTATTTCATAACAAATTTATAAGTGTTTAAGTGTTAAGAGAAGGGATTTAGTCGTTATTTATAGATCAATAAAAAAACCTGTCAATAAATGTTCTGAATTAGGTCAAAAATATGTCAAAATTGATATGTCTGGGGCTTGGCACCAAAATAGCTACCCAAATCGGCAAGATAAATGTACTTCTCCCCTAAATTGTTCCGAATCTAACCATGGCCAAAACAATTCTTTCTGCCATGATCCCAGCTCGCAACATTCTAATATTTCAAACGGTACCTTATCCACCAACGAAACATTTACCCTACAAGATGAACTATTTTCTCAGCTAGGAGAATTGAAGCTCAAGATTTCAGAATGCCCAGGGGCACCTAATTGTAGCCCGTATTACCGAAAAACCCCTGGATACACGTTAGATCAACATGAACTCTTCATTGGAGGAATTTTGCCACAAATTAAGTTCATGCCCAAGGAGTTCAGGCATTATTTAAAGATGTTATTTCAGGGCTATCTTTACGAAGCGATATTTAATAGAAAGCATAAGCCAATTCCTTCTGCACCATATATGCCAAGTGCTCCTGTCTACTATCTAGATGAAGAAGAAATTTTTTATTACGGACTAATACCGTTACTGAATCTTCTAAATACTTATGAGCTATTAACGTTAAGAGTTTATATCTTGCAAAACCTATTTAGAATGCTAACATTTCTAGCGGAAGGAAGAAGTGCTGAGGAAAACGCCATATTTCTTGAAATGTTTAGACCTGAGCCTCAGTTGCAAATTTTAGACATGACTACATTAAACCAAGATAGACGAGAGATAACTCCTTTTAAGTGCGATCTAATTACTCATCCAAGAAGCGGACCTCAATCTGTAGCTACAAATACTTCGTGCACTCAAAGTGTAAAACAAATGTCAAAACCGAGTGGCACCGACAGTTACTTTAAAGAAAAGACTATCAGTCAAAATATTTCGAAGCCCGGCACATCTTTCAGGCTAGATCCATCTGATGGGACATTAATTGCTCAAGAAGATAGTATTTATTCAATGTATATTCCTTCAATAACTTCAAATACTACAAGGAGAGAGCAAGAAATTATGCGGCTTGAGCCTGAAATTTGGGTATTGCTTACAGATTCAAGTCAGGCAACCGCCCCACTCAGAAATAGCATTCTACAACTAATTGATAGGGAATTAGGAACGAATTTCAGTGAAATTTGCACTTTTCCAATATGCATGGCCGATGCAACTGGTAGGGAAATACATTTAGATTGTGAAACAGGGTACATAGTGCTTACAGAAAAATCGATAGTTAAGAAACCCAAAAAACTACTTAAGATGGATCCTGTATCGAATTCTCCTGTAATCACTTTGCTGGATTATGAACCAGATGAGGACTTTGATTACGCTTTTACTGAAATCGAGAATGTTACCATATCAAGAGAGGTTTTGAAGAAGGCCTCAGATGAGACTTTACATAACATAGTCGGCATCCATAAAAGTACGCAAAGTAACGACAGCATATCAAGTCAGAGTTTTGGATATCCATTCAATGCTAACTCTTTAGTGCGGGTTACTTTTCAAGATCAAGAAGAAGACTTCCTGTTGAATGACAACACACGGTATTCTGAAATTGCAAGAAATTTGAACGTAGATGAAAGGATTATCAGAGAAGCCGAGAAAATATTACTTGAAAGACGAAATGCACTAATGACAACATCTGGAACCATGACCATTTATCAGCATCCTCCAACTCCGTTTGAAAATAAATCAATTGAAGCAAATTTCAAACCTCGAACTTCTTGCACAGCACCAAAGTTTATGCAAAACTCTGCAACGAGCACCTTGACGGCAGTGGTAGTTTCTAGTAAGCCTAATATATCAGCTTCATGTGAGAATAATGTACTAAGTGACAGCTCAATAGTAACTGCTAATTCTATTGATGATAGCAATTTAGCTAACGACAATAAGCTAATTGCAGCTTATACTAATTCTCTAATTCCTTACACAAATGAGAATGAAACTATTTCAACTACTTCTGTTCCAAATCCATATATTTGCCATATGCATCCGACCGCCAGAAGACATGAATTGCCAACAAGACAAGTCGTGTTAAGTCCAGTTGTTAAAAGAGTTAACTTTGCAGATAACGTAGAGCCATCTCAAAGCTCCAGCACCACTAGCACAGAAAGCACTACCAGTGCAACTAATTCTAAAAGTTTCGTAAAGCTTTTAGACTTTCTTCAGCATAGAGGAAAAAGGACTCCGCCTAAAGTGTGTAGAAATTTATGTACCCATCCATAATAAATTTTAATGTAAATCATAGCACTTTTGTTCATGGAAATAAAAATCAGTATATTTTAATTATGTAACAATAATTTTCATTTTAAAATAAGTCTTTTAAAACCAGTCGATAACCTATACAAAAATAGATTTTTGGCTAGTAAATAAGTTTTGATAAGCAAAATCGACAACATATATTTATATTGATCAAAAAAATAAGAGATTTTGTTTCAACAATCTAGTGCATAAAATGTATTAAATACGTGATTTCTGCATAATTTCTTCGCGATCTGGGTATTTTCTTAGTACTACTTCAGGATTATAACGCATAATTTTAAGGTAATAATTCTTATTGACTATATGACCATTTAGCAAGAACTCGTGACGGACTATACAATTATTATTGAAAAAGCGGTGAATAAAACATTAAGATTTGACCGAACTTAGCGTATTTTTTTCGGTCTTGGCCCTTCTGTCCACTTCTATTGGTATCATTCATCTTTTAATTTTGACCTAAGATAACTATATACCTAAGTTGTTTCGTTTGAGCAAATCTGGATAGTCGTTGATGTCATTTAATAGCTCCTAGCCAATGCTCATGCAAGGGGTTCTTGTTCATTATTTCAATACATCAATTTCATCCATTGTCAGCATACTGGGACGTCCATGGCAGGCGTCGTCATTAACATCTTCTTGGCCGATTCTTCAATTTGTACCGCTTATAAACATCATTTTGCTCTAAGTAGTCTTGCCAAATGAAACAGACAACATTTCAACTTAGGACATTTTATTTTTCACACAAAATTCTACTTGTTTTTGCGCAAACCTCTTTCCTAAAATAAAAAAACATCACTATAAATTTGTAGAGTTCTTTTAATATACAATATTGTGAACAGATTCTATTAAGTTCTGCAGCTCATCACAGTTAAGTTTTACTTTTGTTTATTCTGACTTATTTTTAGTTCCACTGTGTGCCGTCCAAAGATATTGATAGACGAAGTCACTATGGATGAATTTTCCTGCACTGAATATCTACTAACGAACTCAACAAAATATGGAGGTCGTTGACAAACTAGTAGATAGATTTAAAAGATTAATTTAAACGTTAATAGAATATCTCAATCCTCACCTGAAATTATATTAATATAAAGAATTATTTTATTCAACTAGGTATCGATATCCAATGTGTACGAACAAATAAATGTTCGTGTAATATAAAGAAAATATGAAATGACTGAGTCATTAAGCAAATTTTCTGTCACCGTGTTTTGAAAAATTGACATGTGCTGGAACAATGAGATAAACCCAGAGGAAATTCGAAACTTAATAAAAAAACTACAGCAATTAGAAAAACAAGTTCCTGGCTCTGCTTGTTGCCAAAGTAGCTGCGCGAGACCCTTTCCCTGCTGTGGAGTCATAACAGCAACAAGTTGCAACAACAATTATGTACACACCCAATACGATAGTGACGAAAAGTTCATTCAAAGCATCTTGTCGCCTATCAAAAATTTTCCTTTAGATTACAGAAACATAATTCGTGTCTTGTACCAACAAATATTATTTAAAGCCCTTTACAGAGATAAGAAGAATCCCTACTCAATTTTTGATAAGTTTGTGCCTTCCAAACCACTACAAAACCTAGACCAAGAAGATGTTTACTTTTATAGTTTAATACCCCCCATGAAAAGATTGCGTCCAAAAGAAGTGTTGACAGTTCGAGAAGAATTCTTAAAACTGCTCTGCTTAATTGCAGTTCAGCTAGACAACAGTTCTGGTCCTGAAGAAAACGCTCAATTTTTAAAATCTTTTACACTTGATGACGAATTTGTAGAAGCTCAAGAAAAATTTAAATCTAAAATTGATAAGCCACTACAAGATATTTCAACAAACAAAACAACTTCCAATGCATCGTCTAGCCAGTCTTTTAGACTAAATGATGAGTCTGGTGAATTAATTAAACCTGCTAATATTGGAAAATCTTCACAAGAAGTTATTGGGCCATTCCAAGATGATCATAGCAGTAAATCCTCTACTTCTGCAGATAAAAGTATTAATGATATCAAAAAACTAGAAACTATTCCAGAAGATGTTGGACCATTCGATGATTACTCAGATAAAAATAATTTTTCAAAATCTAGAACTCAACAACCTGTTGTTCCAATCAGAGGAGCAAGTAGAAGTCGGTCATTTATGAGATCCACAATTGAAAAATCGGATTCATCAGTTCTGTATCCCGAAACATCGCATTCAATTTCATTATCAATAACAAAAACCGATTCTAAGCCATCCCTTTCTGGAAATTTTTCATATCCACGTAATTCTTCTAGACTATCCAACGCTAAGTCAACCTCTCCAAGACCATTATCACATAACTCTTCTAAATCATTGTTTGCCAAGTCGCAATCTTCAAAACCCTTATTTTCTCACGATAGTCAGTCCAGTACCCAATCATCATTTCCGGCGCAGTCTGCTCCTAAAAGTTCGACAGAAAATGAAGCACAAGAAAATTCTGCTTCTGGTACTTCAATAAATATTGTTGTTAGTCTACATTCAGTAGACGAAGGTAAACGTAAAATGAAATCAAATACCCAAGATAATCTACATCGTTCTAGAACATCTAATAAAAAGTCATTAAGTAAAACAGCAAGCCTCAATTCGAAGGAGTTCTCTAAGTCAACTATTTCAGGAAATCAGTCGCAAATAACAGACATATTCCCATTTACAGAAAGTGATGATGACTCTTCCAGTGTAATAACCGTAGATCTAGTAGTTGATGATGATTATAAAAGGAAAACAAGTGGTTTTCCTGCAGAAAACAGAAGAATGTCTCCTTATTGAAATAAATAATTCATAAAATAAATACAAGCAAAATCTTTATTGGCCTTCTTGAAAGAAGTTGCTAAAAATTAATTTAAAAAATATTTGTAATGTCCTGGTCTGAAACGGCAACCATGCATTTTTTAAAACACTCCTTGGCCTTGTACACTTTATTATTTCCATATTGTACAAGGATTTTTATGTACATAAGCATTATGCGCAAATGTTATAGACTCAATTATCCAAGTGCAAACATGGAATCTACAAAATGAGTCAATATCCTCCAGTATTTTTCTCAGATCTGAAAAATGAAAATGAAGAGCATAGAAAAAGTCATTTTATGTGCTTGAACTCGCAAACATGAGAAATCGAAATATATATTATAAATATTAACCAAACTTAAAATTAATTTTTCGTCTACGACTTAATAACGCTTCACCAAAATTTAAACAAGCAGTTTAAAAGCATACTAATTATATACTCTGTACCTACAGTCAAAAAATTACCAGCTCATTCTAGAAATTTGGTGAAGTATCGAAGATACGAAAAGAACTGTCCTGAGAGATTAACCTGCAAAGAATACATATAGCAGAAAGCAAATTAAATTAAATTGTTGAGGGTAAATGAAATTCATGTACAATATCCAATTGAAAACAAAAATAGCTACAAAATACTAATCAAAAGCTATTTGTAAGACGTAAACAAACAGTATCAATAATCGAAAGCAACGCTCATAACATTACTGAGGATCAATACTGAAATATGTCGCCAATTTCTACAAAAAGCTCTATACACCACTACAAAAGGGCAGACTCTTTATTTAAATCAGAAGTTTTAGCTGCTGAAATAGAATTGCTGTAACAAAACATGAAAAATGACAGCCAACATACGCTTATTAATAAGCAGTCAAACACACGCTTGCGTGGTAAAGCTACGATAGTACTAATCGATAAGGCAAGTAACTGAAAAGACATCACAATTTACAGACCTTGCTGTAAATAGTAAATAAAATTATTCTTACACGCCTACAACTCGCTCTGGATCCTACGCAGCTCATTCAATAAGCGAGTTTTCGAAGTAGGTTTAGTACCATGGAACAAATTCAAACTGAAATAATCAGCAGAACATAAGAGCATGCTCTGGCATTATCAGTAGCTTTCAAACTTCTGAAAAGCCTTTAACTCAATCCTTCATGTAGCAGTAATGGAAGCTCTTACAATGTAAACGAAGCTTACAACTAGGTAGCTAGCAGATAGAAGTGGAACTCCATGAACTAGCTAGGGAGTTCTAAACAGCAATAAGTATACCTCAAGAATAATAAATCTCTCTTAAGCTTTTCACGGAAATTATAAAGTATGTCTTCAAGAGATTACACTAAAAAACTATTAGCTAAAGTTCTTATAACGAATAGTCCAAATAAATTCCATTTCCTTAATTATGAACGCCATTGTAAATGGCAAAATATTCAATCAAATTGACGGTTTCGTTTACATAGGTCAGGATCTCTGCTTCCACAAATAAACAGAACATACAAATTGGCTTGGAAAATACTTATTTGAAAGTAATTACGCATCATTTAAATTCAAAATGCCTCTCTATCTAACAAACGTTAGATCTTTGATCAACGTGTATTTCCAGAACAAACATATGACTGCAGTCATTAGGCTGAAGTCTTTCACTGCCCAAAAAAGCATAGTATAGCGAGGTTGGGAAAAAACTAATGGAAAAGAGAAAAAACTAATGTGACTGACATAATTAACACTCTAAAATTACTAAAATAGCAATGGGCTGGACACATCGCACGAACAACTGATGGTAGATGGACCACAAAATTAATCAAATGATACCCAAAAGTCACAAACTGACTTAAAAAACGCAATGGAAGCGGGACAAAAGAAAGATCACGGGAACAAATTGATTAAAAATAGCAAACATATGGAAAGATTCGCCAGACAATACTTAGTAAAATAAAAATAAATGTCACCGTGAATCACACGTTCACATTAAAATACCAATAACTTTCCTTTAGAGGCAACAAGACCTAAGATACTAACAAGTAGATATCTTGTACCGCATAAAATAATACAAGAAAGGTTTGTTTTCATCATCACACAAGTTATTATTTCGTTAATTTGTATAAATTATAAAAAAAAGAAGAAATTTCAAATTATAGCGTCAAATAAAACTTAAGACAAAACCAAAAAATAAAATTATACGTGTTACTTTAATATAATGTGTTGTAGAAATAATCTAAATGGCACAATAGAAGAACTTTTACAGAGAGAACGAGTACCTTGCCACAGACCGCCATGTCCGAACCAACAGATGGTAGGCCTTCCATCATGCATGAGAGATTTTTCGGTTTGCGAACGGATGCCACAATGCAGAACAGGAACTTGCTGTCCTGGTCACGTTTGCAATGATTTCGATGAATCTTTCATGGATAGTATAATATCCAACATAAAGCCAATGGAGAAAAAAGATAAACTACATCTGAGGATTCTTTTTCAAGACTCTCTTTACAATATAATGTATGAAACTTCTAAAAAAAAAGAATGCATGCCTGGAACTAAATATATACCATCCAAACCAGTTCAAGCAATGGATGACGATGAAATCTTCTTCTTAGGATTAATACCAATATTAAAACAGCTATCGGCTCAGCAAAGTTTACAAGCGAGGATACAATTTACACAGCATTTACATAATAAAATGGAAGAAATTGCTCAACGGAGAAAAGAAGATATTGCAACCCCATCTCAAGCAGTAGAATCTAGTGAATTTGTGGCAATAAAGTCTGCAAGCGTACCAACGATAGATACAATCGGTGATGCATCATCAATTGCTCAAGGAAGTGTTTCTGATTCCGAAATGTTTGCTAGCAGCAAAGGATCGAATATTAAAGGATACCCAAGCTCAATATCAGGCTACGAAAATGTTAATCGTGAAGATGATGATGAAATGGAATAAAAAATAAACATTATTTCAAATAAACTGATTATTTCTCTATAGAAAACTAAACCTAAATTGACGCTATTACGGCTAAACTATTTTCACTCACACTAGGTACTGCAGACAGATTTAAAGCGCTTCGATGCCGAATACTATGGTGAATCCAGACTGGGCGGACTGGCAATTTCAGCATCATATAGTCCTCTTTTATTTAAAGTTTTCACATACTATTTTCTTCTTTCTTTAATGCAATTGTGTTGGTTTTCAAGAACTATCTGGTTCGATATACACATCTTGCAAATCATCGAAGAACCTTTTCCGCAAAACTAAACTTTTCTCCGGGGATAATTTTCTTAGGTGGGGAATAAGCCCCCAGAAGAATTTTTCATCGTCGTCTTGAAGTTGGACTGGTTTAGAGGGAGTGTAAGAAAGGAAAAAAGGTGGACATTGATTATTTCCAGTCTCCTTCAGCATTTCGTAAATGGCCGTTTGGCATAAAATCCTCAATTTCATCTGCTTTAGTTTACTCATGCATCTTATAAATGGCATCATGCTTTCTATAAACTTTTCTTCTTCGTCCAAGTACGGCTCACATTCAACAGGTGTGTATGGGGTACTAGGTGAAGATGATTTCATAACATCGAAAGATGAAGAAGGATTGACATGCATAGGAGCTGAAGAACTGATCGGTATAGTAGAAATAGGATTCATCGGAAGAGGGCCTGCATTGACCGGCATACTTGGAGGATAGCAAGGTTTAGCGCCAAAAGGTGGAGCTGATGATTGGCAAAAAACAGGAAACTGTTGGCATGATGGATACGTTTGGAGTTGGCTCAGACTTGATGGGTATAGGTTTTGACGACCTGCAAATTTTTCTACATCTCTACATACTTGCACGTCGGGTTCTTCGTTTAAATAATAAATATACTTTTGGTTAGGAGATTGGTTGGCTCCTTGGGTGATTAGCTGCGCAAATGCCTTTTGTAAATCTCCATAACTTACGGAACTATCCATCGTTTTAATACTTGACTATTGTGGGATTGTGAAATATGTGCTGAAAATTTTGTTTATAGTTGTCAACAATTCTTATTATTAGTTTGAAGTTTTTGAATTTTTATTTTCGGAAGGAGGCAACTTCAGATTTAAGATTACACCATGTTGATGCACAACATGAGCATTATTCTTTGAATGAAAAAGTAACCCAGAAGAGAATTACTGAATACAAAACATAAAACGCAGCTCCATCAAAAGGTCGTTGACTATTTAGTTCTTCTACGGATTTATTTATTTATTATAAAATTAATTATATGCATTTACAAGGATTTGAAAAATGTTTAAGTAAAAGTTGTTATTTTATAAAATTCATATATACAGTGAATTACCAGTTATATAAAAAATTAATGGGCATGATTTAATTTACAGGTTTTTAACGATTCTAGAGCGGAGCAATAGTATGTATTATATTTCTCGATTTTTCACTAAAAAATCAGTATCAGGGTAGAGATCATCAATTTATGTTGGTGTTATAGGGCAGCAATCTGATTAAACAATTTTTATTTGGTGCAGAATAAATTCTTGGGCATATAATGGTAATAAATACCAAAAATTGGTATAAAAATTGCTTCTATAAACAGCTAATTGAAAAGAACTTAATCAACAGATTAGCTGTAAGTATCCTGTATGTTACGTTTTGGCTTTCACGACAGCAACCCTTATTTTTGTCATATATAGAGCACCATTATGGCCAACAAAATTTTGCGCAACAGCCCTTAAGTCCAGTCGATGACTTGGAATACAGCTCAGGAGAACTTTTTACCGACTTGGTCGAAGAAACATTTTGTAAGCTATGCATTTCCTGTTCTTTTGCCGACTTTCTGAATTCTATGTGCGATGAAGGTGTGTTACTATCATGAAGTGATTTAGCGGAAATAGTAGTTGAACTTGCAGGATGATTATCTTCTACTTGAAGAGAACTCTTCTCCAAGCTATTTGATGCTTGTGGCTCATCCATTTCATTCTGATTTTCGGCATATAAATGAAGCAATTTCTCAAAAAACTTATATCGTAAAGCTAATCGTTTATCAGGATCAAGAGTTTTTATATGTGGTATTAGACCTCGAAAAAAAGTTTCGTGTTCATCTTGGTTGCATCTTGGTCTTGTTGATCGATAGGGAGGCCATTTTATAATGATATCATCTGATGTGTTGTGCTGGTACATCAGTTTGTATAAACATTTTTGAAAGGCAATGCGCAGTTCCATCACTTTTAAAATAGACAACGCTCTAATGAAGGGCAGCATGCTGTCTATAAAGCTTTCTTCATCATCAGAATTATTTACTAAGCCCCAAAATGGTCTTATGTGACAACAGGTTTGATAAGTTGAAATGTTGGTAGTGCAAGTATTTACTTGTGGACCATTGCTTATCTCCTTAGGTGTGTTTATTTCATTTACTGTTATCTCTTGTTGTGTGCTATTTCTTTTATTCTTCCCTTTGCTCATACTAAATGAATTTTTATTTGGTTTTGACATTTGACTAAAAATTTTGACATGATTAGCTACAAAAGTTTTTCTTAATACTCTTATATAAAATGGAGTTTGGCTAAAGGTCTACTTAGCAATTACTTCTTTTAGTTTTCCTCTATGAATGAAATTGATGACATTGATTAACGTAATGATGTATTTACCATTATAGAAGTCTGCAGCAATTGCTCACATAAAGAGAACTCAGAAAAGAACAAGATATGGCAGGTACAAACTTTCTCTACTCCGGGTAAGGAGATAATAAAGGTACAGAAACAAAATTGGGCGTCACACACTCAACTACAAAGAACTTAATCTCGACAATGATGCAGGCTAAAAGCACTTGAAATCGGCAAATGTCATGATTGATGAAACATAGGAGCAAAAACTGCCGCAGAAGTATTAGAAAATGGCCTAATCAGAAAGGAAGATGAGAAGCCCTTCCCTTCATAATAAACACAAATATTGAAAAACAATACATCTAAGTAGCAACAAACTGAGATGGGAGGAGTGGAGGAGAATCAAAAATAAATCTGATGCAAAACGCAATAAAGTAAGCAGCAAAGCCCTTGGGTTGCTGATGATGTAAAAACTAAAGATTACAAAACGAAAGACTTACATTTTCCCATTAAAATAACGGATGGTGGAATGGACTTATAATAATTACGAGAGCTTCGGCTCTCCTGCCTGGAAAACCAAAGTAATGTGACAGCAGCTATTAGACAGATCGTGAGATACAAATATTCCAAGGATAGAAGCATAACATTTCCAAGCATAGCGACAACCAGCCAGATGTTCACGTGTTCGAACCATACTTTCGACGAGAGGAAGTACTTGATATTCGAAGACATCTATCAGGATGTGGTGTCACAAAATAGTGGCAATAGACACCATAAACCCCTGAAGAACTGTAGACTAACTAGCACGGACAGCCAATGGTATTTTCGAAAACCCAACCAAAAAGTTAGTAGTTTTTAGAGATACCGGCTTAAGAAAAAGCTAAACAATCTCACACTTCTCTCGACATCAAGAAAACTCAATAATACTAATAAAATTTCTGATGCTTTATCAACATCTGTACAGTATATTTATTTATCAACGAGCATAGATCAATTAGTACATCAGCCTACACAATGTTAATTTATATTAACTATTTTATGTTAATGTAAATAAACAATAATGTACCGATATATATAAGCTTAAATACAAACTTATATGAGTTATTTTCTACTGATTTAGACATGCGTTGTCTTTATGAGCATATTATACACTTTAGGACGCCTAAATAAGCAAAATCAGTATGTAGAGGTTACCCTAAGCTGTTTTTGATAACTTCCTAGATGAATTTCTAATTGATTTTACTGGAGATCTTGCAGGTGATTCATTGGCTTTAGAGTTAACGACTCCTTTTTGTTGATTGCGAATATATGAAGCAGGCGGTACTGTTTTTGTATTGTTTGGTTGTAATGGTTTCAGAGAACTTATGCGACTACTTCCAGTTGTCTTTCCCGACGCACTTCTAAATGCTGAGGAAGTTATCGATGAGAGCCCAATTCTTGATTTAAATGTACTATCTAATGTCGATTTACTTGAAATGTTAGGAGGATTTTCGGTTTCAGATTTAGAAATTCTTTCAGATTTTGATTGGATGGAAAGGTCATGAGCGCTTCCTATTGAATTTTTAGGCGAGTTTGATTTACGTGAACCGTCTTCTATCTTTTCTCTCTTTGACTTATTTAAAATAAAATTACTAATGAACTTTTCTGATGAATCTATAGAGGGAGTACCTGCTGAACGAGTTGCTTCTCTATCTTCAACTGACTTTGAAAATACAACATGTGATGAAATCGACGGTGAATGTACGGATGCAGTCGCGTTTGAAGGATTTTTGTTTTTTGACTTAAGAGAAGTCGATTTTGTAATTGTCACAGAAACGAAACTTTGCACTGGACCTCTTGCAATTGGTTGATTTTGTACTAACATTGAAGGTTTCTGTGACATAGAAGAAGAAGTAGCTGACAATACTTTGGAAGCCGTGGATTGTGTTTTATCCAACGAGTTGTTATTGGAATTCTTAGTAGGACGAATATATGATGTTATTTTATCAAGCTTCGGGATACTTTGTTGTGTTGCTTTAGAATCTTTTCCTAAACATCTAAACTCTAGGGACCCAATAGATGAAGATATATTAAATGGTTCTCGTGGATTTTCCTCCAAGGCTTTTAGGAAGGTATTCTGTTCACTTGCAGAAAAAACGTCTTCTGGAGATTGAGATGATTTGTCCCTTTGTTCTATTTCCGTCTGGCTTTGCTTTGAGTTTTGAGAATTTCCGCTACTTCTCATGTCCGTAAAACAATCTTCTGAATTTCGAGATGGTTTTGTTTCAATTTTTACAAAGATTTCTTTTAATGCTTTAGATTGTTTTTTATCCTGTTGCATTTCTCTTGTGCTATCTATCGATTTAGAATTCTCATTTGAATTCTCAGAAAACTCTTCTTTTTTTTCCATATTCAAAGAGTTTTCTTTGCCGTTCTCTGAAATTCTTTCTAAGGTTGTGTTTGCTGTAATACCACGCGTTTGCGAGACATTTATTTCGCTAAATTTAGAAGAACTTTGCACTCTATTTCGTGATGTTTGCTGGGATATATTTGTCACCTGGGGTTTGGAATCTTCAGTATCGGCACAAATACTGAACTGCGCTGATCCTCCTATTGACGGTGTATTGAAAGGATATGGAAATGAGCTACTATCACTTTCATTATATATGCGATGCAATTCTTCGAAAAATTTAAACCGCACAAGTAGCCGTTTATCAGCATCTAAAGTTTTTATATGTGGGATTAAGCCTTTGAAGAAGATTTCGTCTTCGTCTTTAGAGCAGTTTTGTCTTGCTGATCGAAACAAAGGCATTTTTAACAGATTGTTGGCGCTTAGTTCTTTTGAGTTTTCGTACATTAAATTATACAAGTTTTTTTGAAATGCAATGCGCAGCTCCATAATTTTTAATTTGGGTAATGTCTTAATAAATGGTAGCATGCTGTCTATGAACCTCTCATCGTCGTCAAAGCATGACTCGTAAAGTTGCTTTGCCGTGCAATAAGTTTGATAATGATTTGTATGGTAAATATTAGTAATACACGGTCTCTGCAGTGAAGCAATCTTTATTCTTTCACATTCCTTTAATATTTCAGCGAGCTTATACTGTAAACTTTTGTTGCCTATATAATTGCTCATTTTATTTCTTGTTTTAATTTTTTAATGACATACAATTTTGACGCGTACCATGACAATTCTTTTCAAATATTTTCTTTTTCAAAAGATTTTTTTATTTGAAATAATTTCACAACTAAAGCATACTTTATTATTTTTATAATGTTTATGTAAATAGCTATTGCTAACAATTAACATCAAGTGCTAGAGTTTTGGCTCAAGATTAAATTGTTGTGATGTTTTAGAATTCGGGAAATGTTTTTCTTTTAAAATGACTTCGATGGAAGTTTCAGAATTTGATTTCACAACTTGTTTTTTTGATTTTTTATCAGAAGACCTGTAAGGTTCGGTGTAGTAAGCTCCAATTCCAGCAACCATATCAAGATCAAATACCTGTGACCTTTTGCGAAGTGGCACATAAGCAGAGTGCTTTTCTGCTTTTTTCGGTGCTACAACAACTGATGAGTCTGAGCTAGACGTTAAGATAATCTCTGGTTCTGGATTAGGGGCTTTGCGTTTAGGAGGGCGAGTGTAGTATGCTCCTATACCAGCGACCGATTCAAGACTAAATTGTTGTGATGTTTTATAGTATGGAACGTGTTTTCTCTTTTCGCCTCTTTTAATGTTCTCACTTGTGCTTGGATTGTCAGAATTAGCTTCGCTAGATAAATTTGGATCAGTTTCTGCTTTTTGATATTTTCCTGCAGCGAAATATGTACTTAATACTGTTGGTCCTGATTTTACTTCGATTGGCTTTTTGGTTGGTAATTCTACACTGGAATTCCTAGACTTTGATGTTTCGCTTGCAGACCCGACTTTGTTTGTGTCTTCCTTCTTTTTGTTAGGTGATTCTGGCTTAATTTTATTATATTTATCTGCACTGGAATTTTCTAATTCTGTCGGTTTGCTAGATTTATTTGGACTGGAACTAGATTCTGCAGATAATTTGGGCTTACTAGAGGGATTAGAACTAGAACCTAAATCTGGTTTTGATTGTTTTGATGTATCGGAAGTCTCTGATTTTACACTGCTAAAGGATTCTGAATCATAGTTTTCGGTACTACTAGACAAATATGATGATGAACTTTCTGAAGAATCACTAATATAGAGTTTACGTGTTTCCTCTACGCACCTACAGCTTAATTCAAAGTGTTCTTTCGGTGCCTGCTTTGCTTTGTCGTACACTTTATGTAATTTAGTTGTGAAAGCAAATCTCATCTTCAGTCTATTCCCAGGATCCAACATTTTCATATAGGGTACCAAACCCCAAAAGAAGCGTTCATCTGCGTCTTTATTGCAAATCGGGGTTGGACTACAAAACGGAGCGCATTGCAAACAAGGGCAAGTTTTATTATGTTCAACTAATGCTGCATAAAGGAGTTCTTGAAATAAAACTTTGACATCCATTTTAACCATTGGTGGTAAGATGCGAAAATATGGCAATATGCTGTTTATGAAATTTTCCTCGTCATCAAGATAGCACGATGATGTAGAAGTAGTACAACTACAAGACGGTACGTACATAAAACTTTGAGTATGCGACAAGTTGTAGCATGATCTCTTTTGGGCCCATCTGTAGTAGTTATTACCACAATTTCTGAAGTTCATTTTGAGTGATTGTGAAATGAAACGATGAATTTAGAATGACAGTAGTTTGGCAGAATGTCATGTAAATACAATTCACATTCACGAGTGAATTTCAAACCTCTTCCACTAATAATTACAAAGTATTCTTTCTAGATAAAGCCATGTTGCTATATTTTTTCTAAGTAAGGAACCCCATTGTATGCATTTAGATATTTAATACTCGACTCAACGATAATGTTGATCACCAAGTAATAAAATACTATTGCTTATTGAAATTTCTGTTTATTTAAACTAGATTTGCAATAAATTATTTTATTTTTGTCCAGACTGACCTTCACTGCACTAAATAGAGCATGTTTTAAATTGCTCATTTATAAAAATTGGACTTAATTACTGTAAAAAAGAATCAATGCAATTACAATTAAGTCTTGAAAAGTATGACCTGAAGTTTGGTGTCATTATAAGCAAATGTGACAAAGCCAGTACATACTGCTATACCTTAAAATATTACAAAGAGTAGTACCGTTAATCTATATTTAATACTGTTTTTGAAAAACTAAGCAATGCATTTTAAGAATAATTCTAATTCTAGAATAAATCTAATAGTTTCAAAAATAGAAGAATGGGTAGAACATCAATTATAATAAAAACTCAAGAATTTTGTGATCTACAAATCATGTTGCCAGATTTTATATTTATAAAAGTTATTTATAGTCTACCTACATGTACATTGACCCGCTATTTATTGCCAAATTCTATTTTACAATTTTTACACTGCCCTACTTTTTAAATTTTGCTTTATTACCTTAACACACAACACTCATTCTGGTGATTCATATTCAGTTAAACTATAATTAGAAGACATGTCCTTGGAGCTACCTGAACTTGTACACTTGCAGCTAGCGTTTGATGAACTGGTGTTTTCATTTGATAAACTGGTATTTTCTTTTGAACTATTACTCAATGAATCCGAGCACTCGCAGCTACTGCTCAAAGGTATTGAATCATCATCTTCAGTGTTCACTAATTGTGTACCATCGCTACTACTATTGCTACTACGGATTTGCTCGGAATTACTACTCAAAAGACTTCTGCACTTGCATCCACTGCTCAATGAGCTGGGTGATTCGGAGCTACTGCTCTGTACATGCTTGCACTTGCTGGAACATTTGGATAAGGTTTTATCTTTGGAACTACTGCTTGACAGTTTTCGACACTTGCATGAACCGCTAGATAACTTTTTGCTATCTGAATCATTACTCAATTGTTTTTTACTTGATTCTTTGGAACTATCGTTCGTAGCACTAGTAACATCGGAAGAACCGATAGAAGCCTTTTTGCTGCCCGATTTATTACTCAATTGTTTTATGCTTGATTCTTTGGAGCTGCCGCTCGTAACACTAAGGCACCCGCAGTCGCAACTCACTGAAGAGTCATTTGAAAGTAACTCATCGTCGATTACAATAGATCCATCAAATGCATCTTGAAGAGAAGTAAAAAATTCTATTCTCAATCTCAATCTGTCACTTGGTTTGAGCATTTTTAAATAAGGTATTAAGCCCCAGTAGAACCTTTCCTCTGGATCTTGTGAACACAGCGGCTTAGAAGATGCATATAGACGTTTAGGGTGCAAGGTTTTTTCTTTTTCACTTCTATGCATTTTGCTGTATAAAGCATGCTGAAACCATAACCTCATCTTCAATTTACCCAAAGTGCTCAGACTTTTTATGTACGGCATTACACTGCGCATAAAATTTTCTTCATCGTCAACACACAACTCAATACATTTTGTTGCGCACACTTGTGGCCGATTGCTATAACATAAACGAGGCGCTTGAGTCTGGTTACAATATTGCCTGCAATTCATTTTGAAGATTATTTGCTACTAAGAATTTTGACCTGAGTGAAAATTGAATTGATAACCTTCTTCTTCTTCTTTCTTTCTCATATTAACAATTTGAGAAGATTGGCAAATGTGATTCATTTTCTCACTCAGAATATGAAAACCAAACTACAAATATTTCGACAAACATTTTTATTACAGGTACAATTACACTAGGAATTACAATTGCACAAAGAGCAACATCAATATTTTCGCATTCTTTTAGACAATGCACGTCTATTCTTTATCAATAGTATACGAATCAAATCTAATTGATCCTGTTTCGACATTTTCGGAACGTTTTTTCTCTTATTTTTCTTTGTCACTTCTTCAATAGTTTCAGTTAGTTTAACTGACATATTACTATGACTAGGATTTGTGTACAACCTTTCAATTAATTCTGGCGTATAAAGTTTCTCAGGTTTTTCCTCGTCCACATTATCACAAGGTTCTCCGGGATAATTTAGATAAAAACTTTCATAGGTATCAGTTATAATACTGTTGCTATTCATATTGAAAATTTTGATAACACTCGACAGATTTTCAAACGGAAGCGTGTCAGTTAGCTAAGATTTATTTATTATTTAGACAAAGTAAAAACAATTTGGAAACAAAGTAAATATTATTTATTTTTTAATACAAAATGAGTATTGACTGTTACTGCAAGGCTCTCGTTCTCCGTCTAGCGACTATTCTACTCTCTCAAATTGTTCGTTCTATATTATATCTACATATCTAACAGGAGTACCGTGATAATGTTCCATACTTTGTATACTTGGTTTATGAATCGTAAACCCAACTCTATTCTAAATAGATATTTGAAACCTTTAATTCAGATTGTTTTAGCTAGTAAGTCGGAGAACTATAATTTTGAATTTTGTGGAGACATTAAGCTTTGCATAGAGTCTGAAGATTTTCTTCTAGCTCTTGCTTTTCCATGACTTCCCCGATGTTTATGCCTACGCTTTTTTCTATTTTGACTAGATGTTTCAGAATCTTCGTTTTCCTCGGTGTTTTCAGATTCACATTCACACTCATGATATACCATATCCAAATCAGTTAAGAAAGCAGTGTGTAAGTCGATTCTTGTTCTTGGGTCCAAAGATTTCAAATACGGAATTAGTTCCCAAAAAAAGTGTTCATCTACATCTTGCATGCACACGGCTCTTGATGGTCGATGGGTGGACAGAAACGGAAGTGTATCTGCGGATTTTTCGAACGCCATGACCAATGAGTCTTGGAAGAGCAATCTTAGCTTCATTTTACTCGTTTCAGGTAATCCTCGAATGAAAGGCATCATGCTTTCCATAAAATTTTCTTCTTCGTCATCAATATTGCTACACGCCCTTGATGAAGAACGACACATTGAAGCACAAGCGGGACGACATCCGGTACTTTTAGGAATGCGACAAACAGATGGTGAATTACAATTACAAGGGGGCCTCCGTAAACATCTTTTCGGCGGTTGACATGAAAAGGAACCTCGTTGAGGTGGACGACATATCATGTTGGTGAAATTTTGTTGATTACAAAATGGAAATTCGGCTGTATTTTGAAAACCTTTCAAGTATCGCCTATCAACTGGGGGCCCCATTAAAAGTAATGATGTTCTTTATGAAGTGAAGCTAAAAATTTTGAATGATTACTTGTTAAAAATAGTTATAAATGCCAACACTTTCTACCGATAAGTTGGTAATATGATGTTCTAACTGAAATACTAATAAGAATTTGAATTTCAATTGCTTGTCAAAATTTTAAATGTTAAATTTCTAAATTCGTTTTGAAAATGGTTATCCACTGTGGATTAGGAGAAAGACAAAAGAAACTTGCTAGTTTAATAAAAGAGTTTGCGGATTCTCCTGCCCATCGTAACCAAAAATTCGTTTTATACGTCAAGGATAAAAGAGTAGTTTCTCGAAAAAGCAAAATTCTTCAGATTCCAAAGAACCCAGCTAATAAGCGAAAAGAATTAAATGTATCTTATCAAAGGGTAGAGAGCTATCCAAGCTATCCAATCACTTCATCTTACCCATACTATCAGTATCAATGTTGTCTGAATACGGGTTACAATAATTCTGAGATGAGCAATTCAGCAGTGCAACAAGAATTTAAAGACCAAGAAGATTTCAAAAAAATTGTTTCACATATAATGGATGCGTATTTTAAATTCAAGAAGTAAATAATCGTTTTAGTGTCTGTCAATAAAGTGCGAGTACAGAATATATAGAGCATAGAAATATAAATAAGCGTATGATACGAATGTAAATAAATATTTAATTTGTGAAATTTAATTTAACGACTGCGTTCTTAATAATGCATACCTGAAAATGGATTAATCATTAATAGACGGCTGTTTTCACAAATTGTCAATATTTCGGAAGCAATTATAATTCAAAATTTATAGTCTTTTATTACGGAAGATGACAAACTCAATAGGCTATGGGAGTTTACAAAGACGTTTTGCAGATTTGATAACACAATGCGCACAGCCTCTGGTAGATGACAAATTTATTCTCTACGTATCTGAGGAAGCACGCAAGACTGCAAACTCTACAGGTCCATGCTCTCTTCCAAACCCACGCACTCGGAAACGAAAGTCTCCTCGTAATCCACGATGCTTGAAACCTCCACCTTGTGAACCATATCCTCCTTCTGCTCTCTGCCGCAAAACAAACGCAAGCAGCCCAAATCCATACAGCTCAAATCCATGCAGACCTTGCAATACAAATCCCTGCTATTACAAAGCGCCTCCTTGCCCTCCAGCTACTTGTAAATATCAAGCAATTTTATGCAATGCTTTGCCATGCAGCCCTTGTAATCAACGTAGTATTTGCGCACCACGAAATCCTTGTGTCCCTTGCAATCCTTGCATGGGCTGTTGCAGCCCTTGTATGCCTTGCTTGGACGACGAAGAAAATTTCATTGAAAGCTTAATGCCTTACATAAGATCATTACCAAAAATTAAGAAAATGCAAGTGAAAGTATTATTCCAAAATACAATTTACAACATTATGCTGGAGAACAAAAACCAAAACGAGCCAATCTGTCCTCAATACAAAGCTTCCAAACCAATATGTTTACAAGACGAAGATGAAATCTTCTATTGGAATCTAATACCATATTTGAAAGCTCTAAGTCCCGAGAAGCGCCTCCTGTCTAGACTGTTATTTTTGGATGATTTGTCTTCTGTTTACGAAAATAAAGGTGTTCCTACTCTTAGTGCTGATGTGACAAGAAATGATTTGTGACTGTTTTCATTGATCAATGTTAAATTACGTTCGCGACGAGTGAAGTTAAGTGAGAATCGTCTAATAAGAATACAAGGAGTTTTGTCTTTTATTGTAGTGGCCATAGTATTATTAAACTTCCTTGCTGTACTATAATTCATTGCGCTCCTACTTTACTTATATTCTTTACCAAAAATCCGTACAATCAAAAGGCTACAATATATTCGCCATAGCAGGCAAATTTTATACTACTGCAGCTCCTCTCTTATAAAATATTTTAGGTACTAAATATATTGTGTGGCTATTGCAAAATTATTTATTGGCCACTCACATGAGGCTGTGAACCATCTCTTATATGAATATTTCTGCTGCATTTTTAGCATTCTCGCAGATACTAAATATTTAATAAAAACAATCTTGGTATAATAAATACGAGCGCATTACGCTAGGTGAATAAAACTTGGAATAAGATCGTTATAGCTAAAGCCAATATATCTATTGCCCATAAGTATAATGATTCGCTTTACCATCAGAAGTACTCAAAAACATATACGTAAATGCAAATACTACAAAAGATTATATCGCTTTTACTTAACATCCTACGAATGGAAAAGTAATAGTTACAAAGACAATTGATGCCAATGAATCAGATAAAAAATAATTATTTATTATGAATGAAGAAGACAAGTATTTCACGGGCTCCTAGCTACTGAGTAAATTACTTTTTTTATTTTGATCTACCCATCAAAGCATCAACGATTTTGACATATCTTCCAAAATTATAAGTGTTTCTTTAAAATATGGCTGAAATATTAAACTCCAATGAAAGCATAGACTCTAATGTAATATCGCCCGCCAATGATGAAGGCAATCATTGTGTATGTTTCGTAGCGAAGAAAAACAAGTCAAGAAGTCGCTGTGTTTCCAAAGCTAACTGTATCTCCTTATCTCCCACTCCTAGTCCTCCTGCAGAACCATCTCCACCATGTTTGCCTTGCAGCCCGCAGTTTTCATGCCCTTATGCAACTTGCGACCCTTGTTCATCATGTATTCCGTCTGCACAGTGTAATCCTTGTGAGCAGTGTAACAATTACAGTACACGTAATCCTTGTGAACTTTGTAAGCCTTGTGGAACTTGTAATCCTTGTGGCACTTGTAGCCCTTGTGGCACTTGCAATCCTTGTGGAACTTGCAATCCTTGTGGAACTTGCAATCCTTGTGGAACTTGTAACTCACGTCCCCCTTGTAATCCATGTGGACTCTGTAATTCGTGTGGACCTTGTAATACTTGCTTAGCATGTAATCCTTGCGTCCAAGGTAATACTTGTATTCCATGTTCGCCTTACACACCTTGCTACACTCTTCAGGCTGGAATAAATTGTGATAGCCCTCCGTGTTGTACAGTTCCGCATTGTGGTCCAACTTTAGATGACGAAGAAAACTTTATTGAAAGTATAATTCCGTTCATTCGATGTCTGCCGTATATGAAGAAAATGGAACTCAGAATGCTGTTTTTAAATTCATTCTATGACATTATGGTACAAAATCAAAACGAAAGAGCCATTCCAATTTT
>JAWQRO010000331.1:0-42697 GCA_033557835.1 Helochares maculicollis
TATATATGTCAATAATAGTATTCCCAAACTGTTAATCTATTTCTTGAAATTCTGAAGCCAAATATTACAAACATTTCTCTGGTAGTACACTTGCCAAAACAAAATCTCATTCTCGCTACGGAATGTGATAATAATTTATAAAAAAATAGAACAATTGACAATATACATAACAATTATCCATTTTTAGAAAGTAATTGCACAAAATTAGATATGCACCAAACAAATATGTGGATGAAACATACGTAATTAAGAAATTACCATTAATCTTGAGACAATAGTTATTATTGTGCAAGCTTAAAAACCATACTTGTACACAAATTGAAATTTATGCAAAACACTTCTTAAAGAAATTTCATAATAGAAAAAAAGTAACTTTTTTTTACCATGTCCTGTTATAATCGCAAACACCCCTAACTGTGCCTCAGCCGTTATTATTCCTGTCAGAATTAAAGTTGAATACATGTTTAAAATGATGCTGTTTCACCAAAATCGCACTGCTGTTCCTTACACCTGATAATGTGTTAATCAAAGGAATGATATAAATTAGTACCGGAAAAAGTTTTAATGCATAATGTTGTATTAAATTATCATTGTTCTATTAAAAAAGTATCCTGATCAATTGAATGTGAATTCACGTACAGTTTACTATAATATAGAAATAAAAAAATAATGACGATAGCATTTAAGAAATCAAATATCTTTTACAATCTAACACTTTCATATTTACTGTAATTAATACTATCAGAATTATTCAGTGGTAAATGTTTTCTTCATTAATGTAATTAATTTTTAGAAGTGATTCATTTACATCTTGTAAATTCTAGTTGCTCAGTGTATTAGCCGGTTTTCAAATTCAACTTGATAAGTTTTCAATTTAAAGGTAGACTGAATTTAACTCGATAACAAATGACACTTCTACTGTAACAAGAAAAATAAACTGTTGTTTTGATAGAAAAATTAACTATTATGTATTTGCTACAACAAATCTAATAAACTATCACCGTAGCTAGTGTTCAAAGCTGTATGATATGCCAATAATTGCTATTATGCTGAACAAATATATATATATACATAATATAATATATGATCTTATATATTAAATGATACATATATAAGATCTTATTAAACAAATATTATTTTATCATTTGACTACAAGACCAATTATAAGTTTTGTTTTGTAGAATTAGATGTGTTTAACAATTTATTTCAATAAAACTTATACAGTAATAAATATTTTATTTGATTGAGCTAATACCCCATTTACTCAATGCTGATCCTCATTGTAGTCAGATTTGGTAGAAAAAGGCTATTTAAATATAAGACATATATAAAATACCATTATGAACAAACATTTTAGACTATTAAAAAGTGTAAAACTATATCATTAAAAGTAAAAAAAAATGTGGAACGCTTCACGATTTTGCGTGTCATCCTTGCGCAGGGGCCATGCTAATCTTCTCTGTATCGTTCCAATTTTAGTATATGTACCGCCGAAGCGAGTACAAGGTTACGAAATACTTATGCAGTATATATACTAAACTAACTTTACAGGCTATATAAAAGTTATAATATACATTATAAATAATTTTTATGATAAAATTATAATTTAGCACAATATGATTCTACAAAATAGAAGCAAATCATATGCAAACGCCGCATATGTAAAAATATTTAACGATGTTTAGACAATATTTAAATAAAATACAAAATATATCTTTCATAATTTTTAACTAGCATCGATGGCTACTGAACACACAACACCCCATACTGTTAGCAGTTGGCACAACTGTTATAACTTTCCCGTTAAAATTACATTGAACTACATTCAAATGACATTTCTTGTTGATATACACCGCACATACATTTATTGTTTAAGCATTTTATTTAACGGAACGCATGATACATATTTCTAAAATCACTTAAATTCACACTAACATGGCGAAAAGGAAGCCTGATACACAAGTTCCGGCCGAAGAAAGTGATCAACTACTTATTAGACCACTGTAAGCTTTGAGGTTAACTCCTACAAACCCGGTTTAAATATATAACAATTTAAAAAGTACAATTTTCATTTAACATAAACAATTTTGCGATAAAATAACATTTTTGGTTTACTTTCTATGAGAAACTTAAATGTTATGGATCCCAGTAACATTGATTTAATTTTTAATTTTATCATTTTAGTGGTGCTGGGCAAGAAGTTGGAAGATCATGTATTATGATTGAATTCAAAGGTAAAAAAATTATGGTAAGTCATATTGATATGATTTGATAGATTTATGTCTATTATAGAACAAATATAAATTGTAGTTATATTGATTATATGAATGTCTGTTGCAATAGAAATGTAATATTGACCGCTTTACAGTACATCATATTAGCATGAATATATGAATGTATTTATTTACAAACCTTTCATTCGTTACTGTTACCAGTACTCTAGTTTCACTATTTTAAAGGCATATAAAGTTTAAATACAAATATTTCGTTTTTACAGTTAGATTGCGGGATCCATCCTGGTTTATCTGGTATGGATGCTTTGCCGTTCGTTGATTTGATAGAAGCAGATGAAATTGATTTATTATTAATATCTCAGTAAGTACATTTGTGGATATCGAATTAAGCATAATCTAAATAATTTATTGTCCTTTCAGTTTTCACTTGGATCATTGTGGGGCTCTTCCATGGTTTTTACAAAAAACTAGCTTCAAAGGAAGGTGCTTTATGACACATGCCACTAAAGCTATCTACAGATGGCTACTTTCAGATTATATAAAAGTTAGGTAAGTACATTAAATTACAAATTTAATTCGTTATTATCGATATGCTCCATTTATAGCAACATAGCTACCGAACAAATGTTGTACACTGAATCAGACTTGGAAGCCAGTATGGACAAAATTGAAACTATCAATTTCCATGAAGAAAAAGATGTTTTAGGTATTAAATTTTGGGCCTACAATGCTGGTCATGTGTTAGGAGCTGCAATGTTTATGTTAGAAATTGCTGGAGTTAAGATATTGTACACGGGTGATTTTTCAAGGCAAGAGGATCGACATTTGATGGCTGCTGAAATTCCAACGGTTCATCCAGACGTTTTAATAACAGTTAGTTCTATTCATAAGTAAATTAAAATAAATTTTTAACACGATTCATTTTACAGGAATCTACTTACGGGACGCATATTCATGAAAAACGTGAAGAACGCGAAAGCAGGTTTACTAATTTAGTACATGACATTGTTAACCGTGGAGGACGATGTCTTATCCCAGTATTTGCTTTAGGGCGAGCACAAGAGTTATTACTTATTCTAGGTATATATTAGACCATACTTCTCTCCAAACTATTTGCTAAGAGTGATTATTTTACAGATGAATATTGGAGCCAACATCCTGAGCTGCATGATATTCCAATTTACTATGCTTCATCTTTAGCAAAAAAATGTATGGCAGTTTATCAAACATATATAAACGCAATGAATGAAAAAATCCGCCGTCAAATTGCTATTAACAACCCTTTTGTGTTTAAGCACATATCAAACTTAAAAGTAAGTGTAATAATAATGAATACAGGTATTAGTAATTTATTTACTTATACAAACTATAAAATGCTACAATTAGGTATGCATTGTACATCATATAAATAAATATGCATACAATTACTTACAAAAATATAAAGCAACCAACAACTATGATTGAATTTTATAACATTCATTGAAGCACCAAAAAAGTAATACCAGTGACATTTCTATATTTATCTCACAAAGTATCGTCTAATTAAGACTTAATTCTCTTCCAATTTCAAAGACATCAATTTCAGGTTTGACTTTATCATACAAATGAGGGAAGGCACCTTCAGCATAATATTTCTTCCTTACTTTTTCATACAAACTCAAATCAAACATTTTCTCAAATTCTTCTTTTGTCATAAAAATGTCAGCATATAAAAATGAAAATCCGCCAACATTTCTTGTGAACTCTTCCATATCCCGCATTGCTTTTACGGGATTATAAGGCTTTTTATCTTGTACAAATTTGGGCACACCATATATTCCTAAATCATTATACATGGCATAATTTGTTCCTTCAATTAAATATTTTTTGGGGGGTTGTTTTAATTGGCCACTGTGTGCTCCGTGATCATACACTCTACAAGGGTATACCAATAATGGATACACATCGAATAATTTTTCAGATGTATCAATTTGACGTTCTAATTCATTAATAGGTAATACAATATCCTGAAATACTTGTCTCGTAAATGTGTAAGCTCGTACACCAGGAGTAGTTGTAAACTTCAGGAAAGCAATTTTTGGTGGTAGCAACCAGCCAAAGAAAAATCTAAAGATTGGATTATTACCAAATGGAATCATGGATTCTACAACCCAAAAAATGGACCTATTGTGGCGAAGTAAATACTCTCGAAGTGGTATTAATTCCATATGCTTCCCTTTCTTCAAAAATGATTCGACGTGTTTATAAAACCAAGGTTTATACCAATTTGTTACCATATTAACTGGAATTGATTCATCGTAATCAGAATATTCACCAACCATTATAACTGCTTCCTCTTTATTAAATATTGTTGCTTCTATATAATCAGCTGGTTTGTAATCCCCACTTTCTGCTCCTGACAACATTCGAATCATATCACAATAATTTTTTTGACCCTTTACTGGAATGTAAGTCATTTTAACAAATGGCTTGATTTTTACCAATTTGACTGTAAGAGCAACCAAAAATCCTAAACTTCCATGTGACCATGGTAAAGATTTGTACAAATCAGAATTTTCAGATTCACTAGCCTTCACTAAGCTACCATCTCCTAACACCACATCATAAGACACAATGTTTTCATGATACAAACCGACTTTGTGTGAATGAGTTGTCATGCCTGTTCCCATAGCTAAACCACCTAAAGTTGCATCAGCTATTTCAAGAGTGACAGCCAGAGTGTAACCTTTTGGCACCAAGTATTTGGTTACTTCTCCAACTGTTACCATAGGTTCCACTCGTATTGTCATATTTTCTTCGTTCAATTCTAATATATCAAAAAGATCAACATTGATTTTATGGCACAAATCTTTTCTGAAGAAAGTTGTAGAGAGACTAAGCCAGTTTGGTCTGGATGTCACTAGTAATTTTCGCTCATTCAGAGGCGATTTGTTCCAGTTTTGCACTTGGGATTGTATTTGGCGTACCCTTTTGTCATGCTGCTTGGGGCAACTATAAAACTTTCGGTAGATGTAGGTACGGAGATTTAAAATTTGATTGAAAATAAATCCAGCGGGAAGGCAGAATAGTAAAATCACTATTCCCCTGTTGTTTTCCAAAAACTCTACAAATCTTGAGCGTTTTTTCTCCATCTAAAAATAAATAAAAATCATATATCATAAGTAGTTCCTGAAACTTTAAGAACTAGTTGACAAATAAATTTGAAAATGATAGGATTTTATTTAAATTTTCTTGCAAAAATATTTAATTTTTGCTAACATGTTGAAATTCAATACTCAAAACTAATAATAGTAACAATTTTTATTTGGTCTTCTTCAGGCAACTAAATTTGTTTAGATCTCAAATTTTCTAATTTATGATTGTCTGCCATTTTTCTTTAATTCCTTGTTAGAAACAAGCTTGGTTTACTCATTTCAGTTTTATGGTTACGCAAGCAGATAATATATGCTTAATTTTATCAATCTTAAATCAATTGACGTAATCTATATAGTCAAGTGTTCATATAAATAATAATAATCAGATGGTATATATAATGAGCATTGTACTAAAATCTTTTAATTCATATTTATTCATGAAATCTTACATTTTGAAAATGATTTAAACACAGAAATGCAATTAACCACAAGTTGAGGAATAAATACCAAATGCAGTGAGACATTTCTAGTCATTTTTGGTAGTTCAATTGTACACAATTCATTTTAGATATATTGTTCTTTTCAATATGGATATTTAAATAAATATCCATGTACTAGTACATAGTGAGGTACTGCATCATGTGACATAGTAGAAAAGTTTCTGCATAGATGCTACCCGACAACTAATGTTATTTAAAAATCCCACAAATCATATATGTATTCAAATTTAACTGCAAATCTATTTATTAAAACAAGTCATTACTCTCAGAATCAGATTCATTTCAGTGTAGAATTTTGTTTTAATTTTTAATAATCGATACATAAAATATGAGTTTGAATCGATTTGAAATCATTACATCGATTACATCCAAATTATAAAACAGGGTATCTGAATGGGCCTATGTTTAAGTATTAATCATATACAAAAAGTATATTTCTTAGATTATTTTACATAAGTCTTCTTGGAAATTAAAATGTTAGCGAAAATAAATAGTATTGTAGATCTGTACAATTTTTGTAGTTTTTAAATTTTGAGGTTATGTTTGTCGGCATTATTTATATCTTTTAGAACTCACCTTGATTTGCGATGATTTAAAAACTACTAACTAGAAACAATTTCACTAATCCGATCTGTTGATATTCCCACTTATTGATAGTATTTTCGACACCTGAATTATTGACCTTGGTTCAGCGCACTTTAGTCAAATATAAAATGCTTATCTTCCATGCATTTGATTATATTTATACTAGCTCCAAATTCTCAATAATACATTGATTTTCAAACATATGTGTTGTCTCTGTACAACTCATCAGTAACTTAAAATTACACGTGGATTTATGCTATTTTTTACGCAATATATAACAATATTACTCAACACTAAAATCACCTACAATAGATTATTTCTGTATAATTATTTTTTCGCTACCTTACTCTTTACCAAAATTTGAAATAAAAAAACTATGCATATTTTTAATAAACAAATAATTGATCTTTCTGTAACCATTAATTAAAACTAATCTATATGCTATCACAGACACTTCTTTAGTCACTAGAATTGGCAATCAAGTTAATAAAGATTTTATTAGAAATTTTGTCAGAATTAGTAAATTTTCATACTTGATTGTATTGACTTTGGTAATTTTTAAATGAATATATAATTGTAATAGTCCAAATATTTAAAATTTGGTAAGAATTAGTAAAATATCATACTTGATTGGGTTGATTTGGTTATTTTTTTAAGTTAATTAAATAACTATACAAATGCAAATGTCCAAAATTTCATTATGATGGTAATATGGTTTATTGCTGTGTTTTCCATAAATTAACAATTTTCTTGAATTTCAATTGTGGTCTCAATTTATATTTGCTTAATACTAATTTAAGTTTATTACAAGGGAATTGATCATTTTGAAGATATTGGCCCCTGTGTTATTATGGCATCGCCTGGTATGATGCAAAGTGGTTTATCCCGAGAGCTTTTTGAATCCTGGTGTACAGATTCAAAAAACGGAGTTATAATTGCTGGTAAGCTACTGTTAAAGTAAGCCTAAACCTGAAATATAAAATACAAACTAAATAAAATTAAAATATTTTGCTGCCTTTTGTAGGCTATTGTGTTGAAGGAACTCTTGCAAAGACTATCTTATCTGAGCCAGAAGAAATTACAACAATGGTGGGACAAAAGTTGCCACTCAAAATGTCTGTCGACTATATTTCTTTTTCAGCACATACAGATTATCAGCAAACTAGTGAATTCATTAGGATTTTGAAACCGCCACATGTGGTTAGTATAAAATAATTATAGGAAGGCACAAAAATGTAAACTGTATATTCCAGGTGCTAGTACATGGAGAACAAAATGAAATGAGTCGCTTAAAAGCTGCTTTACAACGAGAATATGAAGATGATCCTAACACATCAATACAATTGCACAACCCTCGTAATACGCATGCAGTAGAGCTGTATTTCAGAGGTGAAAAAACCGCTAAAGTAATGGGACAACTTGCAGTTGAACGTCCTAAACCTGGTAACACAATATCTGGGATTTTAGTTAAAAGAAACTTCAATTATCATGTATTGTCTCCAAATGATTTATCAAGTAAGATTTCGTTATTAGCTGATTTTGTATTTAAATGCTTTGAAAGTAAAGCTTTGTTTTTAAATTTACAGAATACACAGATATGAGCATGAGTCAAATTATTCAAAGACAAAGTTTACATTACTCTGGATCTCTTACAGTTTTAAGACATTTTATTACACAAGTTGCTGGGCTCTTGGAAACAATCGAAGGAGATAAGAAAATGAGAGCATTCAATGCTATTGAAATTTCTATTGAAGGCAAGATTATAACTTTAGAAGTAAGTGACAATAAATATACTTTGAGTCACACAATTTTCCATGTTGCCGATTTATTTAAGTACATCGGCTGCTAAAAACTGAAACCTAAAATCAATTATTTGTTCTAGTGGATAGCAAACCCAGTTAATGATATGTATGCAGATGCTATTGTAGCTGCTATTTTGCAAGCTGAAACTTTAGACGCACCTCTAAAAAATATGTCAACAAATGCCAAAGTTGATAGAATGCATTTTAAGGCAAGACAATTTTGAGTAGTACAAAAAATCTATTAAATCATATAATTTTTAAAACTTTTAGGAGTGTCTCATTGAAATGCTGCAAGATATGTTTGGTGAGGATTCTGTTCCAAAAATATTCAAAGGAGAAAAGTTATTTGTGACAGTCAATAATAATCGGGCGGACATTGATCTGTCAAATTTGGTATGTTACACAATCTGCAATGTAAATCAAATTTATAATTCGAATATGTTTTAGGTTGTTAGTTGTCCTGTTGACGAAGCATTCCAGCAAATTGTTCAAACAGCTGTGTCTAAATTATATCAGTCCTTGGCTCCACCACAGTTAGAACAGTAATATAAGCATAAATGTATTTTTAATTAAATAAAAACAATTTTTTTATATTTATTCTTTTTAATCCATATAAAGAAGTAAATATGTATCTTTCAATTAAACATCAAAGTTCATAATAATGTCAGAAGAGAGACAGAAGCATTTTGCTCAATAAAAACTTATATACTGAATGGGAAAATTTGAAAGCACTAATGAAATTAAGATGTGCTCTGAACAACACAGGGAAAACTCTACAGCTCTACTCCTACTCTTCGTAGACAGAATGTCTTGAGCATTTTAGAAATGATACGGAACGACTATTTAATAGAGCTTCGACAGCAAACAGGGTTAAAGACTGAGCCCATTATAAAACAGTGATATCTGAAAATAAGAAATATATGAAGAGTATTTGAAAATACTTTTGTAGGGAAATGGGGGAGGGGGGTACTAAAGACAACAAGACTATCTAAAGTCTTACAAAAAGACATTAACTGAACTGGCTCATTAGGCTACCAATTAGTTACTATACTAGGTCTGCTTGTGAGACCTTAAAGTGTTCATTAAGGATACATTTTTCTGGATCTAGAAGACAGGCAATTTGTAGGCTACAACAGGTTCATAAGGGCTAGAATCTTTTCTGGGGCACCTGTGTCAGCTGTACAGGAGTGTGATGCGTGGGGATATGTGAGAAGAGCATAGAGGAAAGTACGGATAATATACTCTGTAAAACCTAGAAAGCAATATGCAGTGATCAGACCAATAACAGGTAACTTGCATCCAATTGGATTAACACAAGCCACTTAAGCAGGAAGAGTGGTGAAGAGGAAGAAATCCTTGGACACATTGCGCTGCTTTTTTCCGCCTTTGCAATGGTAAGATAGTGTCATCTTCCGAAATCTGGACTTATGCAGGTGGCAATCAAAGAGTTCCACATCAGAATCCAAGTTTCACTACTGGAGGAAACAGGACTACCAAAACTAACCTGGATACAGAGGGTACAAGATAAAACGAGAGGATAACCAAACTTCCAAGAAGGATATCTCCACATTTTTATACATAAACAGTATTTGCTGCTAGCTTAGATGTAAAACTCTACATACACGTGTCTGCTTGAAAAAAGTCATCCATTTGCTTCACTTCAAGTAGGAATTGGAACAACTTCTTTCATTGCAAATTTTGGAGAAATAAACAATTTTTACTTAAGATTGTTAATGTTCTTCTAAGGAGAAACTTGTAATGGCTTAAAACAAAATTGTATCTACAGCTAAAATTGTTATTTTTGTTCTCTAACTTCAATTTAAAAAATCCATTGATAAAAATAAGTAGATATGGCATTTTATTTTTCATGCAAGTATTTATAAACAAAGAACTGTTTTTATTAATTTATTGGAATAAAATAAAAAGACAATTATCCTATATATGGGTTTGTTTGGTTATTTTACAAAATGAAAATAATGTAAATCATGTATATAAAACACCGCTTCATAAAATGCACTTACAAACAATATTAAAATTACATGTGAAAATTTAGCAGGCACATTTTTCAGTCTGATTCAGAAAATATTTTGTTGTATTTAAAGGGCTTCCACCATAATTGCAATTCCTTGACCTCCACCAATACATGCTGAACCAATTCCAAATTTAGCTTTCCTCCTCCTGAAACAATGTAAACATAAATAATTATAGAAATCAAATAATTATGTCAATATTTTACCTCAATTCATGAACCAGATGTGCAATAATTCTTGATCCTGATGCAGCTAGGGGGTGTCCAAGGGCAATAGCACCCCCATCTACATTAAGTTTGCTCAAGTCCAAGTTAAGTTGTTTAGCACAGGCAAGGGTTTGTGCACCAAATGCTTCATTAATCTACAATAAAAAGATGACAATGTAAGTTAGGTAAAATTTAAAACACACTACACATAATTCAATCATCAATAGAGATAAAAATGAACCCACCTCGACAAGATCAATGTCGTTCAGAGTTTTTCCTGCTACTTTCAAAACATTTTGAATAGCTGGAACTGGTCCTACGCCCATAATTGATGGTTCTACTCCAACAGTTGAATAAGCAACAACCCTAGCAAGAGGTTTCAAGTTATGTTTTGTTGCCGCTTCTTCAGATGCTAATACTACTGCACCAGCTCCATCGCAAATTCCCTATAACAAAGAAGACATTTATAGGAAATTCACTTTACAAGATAAATTAGATAGATTATTTAATGGCCCCATGAATATTTCACTTGACAATGCAGAAAATGCTGATTCAATAATTTTTTAAATATTTATTTTCTGAATTTAATTATCCTGTTATCGTCTACGCATTCCTTTAAAGTTGCATAAAATTCATTCATATGTATATAAATTGCACATATATTACTTACTGATGCTGTCCCAGCAGTGACTAATCCATTTTCTTTGAATAAACTTGGCAATTTTTTAAGTCCCTCCAATGTGGTTTGCGGCCGTGGGTGCTCATCTACTTCAAAATTGACCATATCCTTTTTAACCTTCATAGGTACAGGGCAAATTTCCTCTTTGAAACGTCCTGCATCTTGAGCTATAAATGTTTAAGCTGAGTATAAAGAAATCATTTAAATAATTTTTATAATTACCTTCTTTCCAAAGCTTTTGGGAACGTAGGGCAAATTCATCTACTTCTTCTCTCTTTACATTACACTGAGCACCTAACTTTTCAGCTGTAAGTGCCATGGGTAGCTTGCAGTAACTATCTGTAAGACCCAGCCATAAAGAATCTTCTAGAACCGGAGATACGCCTAAAGGAGATCCAAAACGAATGTTACGAACTGAATATGGAGTTTGCGACATATTGTCAGCACCTCCAGTCAGAGTGATACTAGCCACACCAGTTGTGATGTCCTAAATTAAATAATCACAAAAATATTAACACAAATTTTGAAGCAAATTTATTAATAGCTAATTTTGATATTTTAAAAATTTTTACCTGGCATCCATTAACTATGGATTGAAAACCTGAACCACATAATCTGTTAACTTGTAAAGCTGGCCTTTCCATAGGAATACCAGCTTTTAATAATACATGCCTTGCTAGGAAAGCACCATCTGAAGATGAATTCTATAACATAAAAATTACCAATAAATGCAATGGGTTGGTTGGTGGTCTCAGCGGCTTATAAAAGATAAACATATAATTCATAGCCTATTAACTCAAAGTAAATTGTCCACCCCGAGAAAAATTTTGTTTTATAGTTTGGTCAATGTTGTAGTAAATCTGAAGAAAGAAAAATATTCTCATACTGTCGCAAGCAATTTCGCAATTCAAGTTGACAAACATATTAAAATACAAAAATCTCAAAATAATTTACAAAACAATCCTGTAATTTATATGTAACCTTAAAGTTAGTAAAAAGAAGCAAACTCAAAACCTTAACTTAATTTGACTGCTGTTTTATATATCAAATCTATAAAATTATTGTACATTATTATACATTTTTCTTTAATGGATTATATAAGAAGGATGTTCTGGCTGAGAGAATTAATCTATGTATTACCTGAAGAACATTTCCAATAGTGACTGTATCTACCATCTCGGGTTTCACATTTGCAGCAGCTAAGGCAGCCTTGGCAGCTACAGTTTGCAATTCAGTAGCAGTAGTTTTAACAAATTTGCCACCATAGGTACCAAATGGGGTACGTTTAGCACCCACTATTACTACACCTGTAAATATAAATAATAATTAGAATTAAAAGAAATTTAATTAAAATTTACTTTAAAATAATTCATGATTATTGACAAACATACCTTTTACAATTGTAGACATTTTTAATATGCACTATTGGTCTGGTTCAAAATTGACTGAAGGTATATGAGGCCGGTTTGATTTAAAGTATTTAAAATAAGTGAAACTGAGGTACAATGTTCAAGTCCAAAGTGCAAAATATGTAAGCAATACAATAATTAAAAACAAGTTTGCCTCTCTATCTGATAGGAATAAATTAGGCTACTAAACAATGATAGATAAAACCGTGTAAATAAAGATAAGAGACTTCTTTACCCCACGTTTATATTTTTAATATTTAAAAATGATCGAAATAAAATTGCGTACGTGTTAGTCTTTTAATTTAGAATTTGATACATAGACATGAAGTTCGTTCGAATTACAATCCCAGCTTGCAGGATGACAAGGCTGCGTCACGGAATACGTCTGAAATTAGTCGTTGTGCGGTGTTTTTGACAAATCATTTTCAAATATACTTTGAGTAGTGCAACTTTACTGAAAAATGGTAAGAAAGTATAGTTTTTATTCATTAAAAGTATCATCTAATGATGTTGCTTCGACATCTTTATTATTTAAACCAATTTGAAAGTTAATCCGTTATAATTAAGTGTGAGGTTATGATTGTATTTGATGCATTGTCATGTTTGAGTTTTAGAAGAAATTTACAAAATATTTTCAATATCTTTTTTCTTAAAGGCTCGCCGTTATGACACCAGGACAACAATTTTCTCCCCTGAAGGTAATTTTCCGCTTGTATAATATAGTGTACTCATATGCCTATTAAAATTCTAACGTTGTCTTTAATTTATTAATATATGTTCCACTCTTTGTACAATGCCATCAGCAGCATTAAGAGGAGTGTAATATATAACCATATCAATTTTAAGAGATACTTAATTACATTGCTATCTTATTGAGCAGTTTCTACATAGGCATACCTAGAATCATTAAAATTCTTAAGTAAAGGATCAATGCTTAAGTTTGTATGTATTAATTAAAACAAATTGTATTGAAGCTCTGATTACTAAATACATTACTATCAAAACAGAGAATATATACAGATGCTTCAGCATATTGTTAAAAATATAGCCACACTATTTGCATATATACAGTTTATTTCATAAATACATATTAACTTCTGTTTTTTTTTTGTGTTGCGTTGGCATTGTTTTAAAGTAACGATATGTTAGTAAAAGTACAATTCATTAAAGTATGTTTATTCACATAGGGAGACTGTATCAAGTTGAGTATGCCATGGAAGCTATTAGTCATGCCGGAACATGCCTTGGAATTCTTGCAAATGATGGAATTTTATTAGCAGCAGAGAGACGGAATACAAATAAATTGCTTGATGAAGTTTTTACTTCTGAGAAAATATACAAATTAAATGAGTAAGTATCTAGTTCAAATAGCTATATACCCTAAACTTGTGCTATAAAGCACCCAACTATATTATAATTTCAATAATTCCAGTGACATGGTGTGCAGTGTTGCTGGTATTACATCCGATGCGAATGTCTTAACAAATGAGTTAAGATTTATTGGCCAGCGTTACTTGTTTTCTTATGGAGAATCAATTCCTTGCGAGCAATTGGTTTCGTGGTTGTGTGATGTCAAACAAGCTTACACACAATATGGTGGTAAACGACCATTTGGGGTTTCCATTCTTTACATGGGTTGGGATAAACATTACGGCTATCAGCTGTATCAATCTGATCCAAGTGGCAATTACAGCGGATGGAAAGCTACTTGCATAGGAAATAACAGCTCTGTAAGTTGATGACTATTACTGGGAAACAAATTTCTACTTTCATTTTCTTTTAGGCTGCTGTATCAAGTCTTAAGCAAGAATACAAAGAAGGTGAAACTACATTAAAAGATGCCAAGTCTTTGGCCATTAAAGTCCTTAGTAAAACTTTGGACATGACTAAATTATCAGCCGAAAAAGGTAAGCAATGAATAGCAACAAAGCAATTTATTTTAACTGTTTTTTTTTTAGTGGAAATGGCAACATTATCCAGAATAAATGATAAGACTGTCATCCATATTCTTACAAACAAGGAAGTTGAGGAACTAATTTCTGAATATGAAAAAACTGAAGCAGCTGCTGAAGCTGCAAAGAAAGAACAGCAAAAGAAATCATAAATTTTACTTTAATTAAATATTATTAATTTTTAAGTACTACTTCTAATAAAGCTGGTTTCTATATAATTTGTATTGTTTTATATGATCATTGAAAGATCTATTGAAAGACCAAATTCCCTAATATTTATATATTATGCTTATCTCTTGTTCTACACCAAAGTTTACCATATTAAGAAGTGTTGATAATATTTTAACAAATATCACACATGATTTCTTTAAAGTATCACTAATAAAATTAATTGTAAAGCATTAAAATCATTCGTCCCGATCCTGTTTTCAATAATATCTGTGACAATACTACTTTTACATACAAAACAAGAAATACAAACTATGTAAGAGCAATTTTTGTTGTTGTTTATCTTGTTTCGCTCTGGATATAACTGTTGTCATTTATTTAACAAATAATTGTTTTGACACCATACATATCCAATATCTATTGAATTTCTAGATAAAAAGTTGCAAGCCAATATCCAAGCAGGCATACTATAGAATAAGTGAAATGATTTGAGGAAAATACAATTGAAATTGCTATACGAAAACAAATTCTAAAATAAGAAAAATATCGTCTACGAATAATTTCCTCAACATTTGTGTCTTCATTATGTGCATAGCAAAAACAATATCATTGAGCAATCTCTTAAATTTATAAAACTTAATTTTCACAATCAGAGTAACATTTGCCCAATATATAAAACATTACTATGTTTGTTGATCGTTAAACTTGATTACATCTGAAATTTGACAAGTATTTATATTTGCCGCTTAAATTATATTACCGGATATATCGACGTTCATTCATTTTCTTCCAAAGATTTACGAATAAGCAAAAATTCTGCACAATAGCTTCTTAATTGTTTAAAATAATTACGTTTATAATTATTTTGCGACCGGTTCTATTTATAACACTGAAGAGTTATATAATTTATGAAATGAAATTCCAATTGATCAGTTAACCACAGTGCATTGTGGGAACGTCCACGATCCTGTCTGTCCATCTTGATTTCTGCTGGGAATAAGTTTGAAACATGTCTCTGCTCTCCGCCCGGTTGGCCGCCACAGTGGCCAGGCGTTTGCCTAACACTGTCTCACAGGTACGGAAGAAGATTTTTATGTTTGAATTGTATGTAAAAGTCTTAGTTTCTCCGTAAGTACCACATTTCTCCGGTACCCTAAACCGCCGACCTGCAGTGACATAATCAAATTCGTCACTTTAACCTGCTTTTTAACACTTATTTCCAATTCGAACTAATTAAAAACGCTTAAAACATCGTTCTCTTTTATAATTTAATATATCAGATTACATTTTAAAGTAATTATAATAATTTTAAAATGTATCTCACTGTTATGTAACAATTCTGTACTTGAAAATTGGGTTGTTAAAAATGTTCATTTTATTTAATCCATGAAATATTTTCTTGAACTTCGTAGCTTATAATTTTAAATAAATCGTGAGATTTACTTAAAATATCTGTGATATAGATTTGGGAAATAAAATAACCTCAAATGTGCCAAAGACACACTTAAAAGAAGTAGTCCAATTTTATTCGAAGTTAATTTCAATATAGTGCAGTTATTTTCGATATGGTTACATAAATTCTGTTGCAATGTGTAGTGTATTGGTCAAATTGTAATATCCAAGTTGTAACAATCTTGTGATTTGTCATAAATGAGAAAAGTATTGGTTTATCTATAATCATATGGAATCAATATAAAATTAAGCTAAATGATCTTTATTTACAGGGCATGCCTCAACTGAATAATTTTTTTTGTAGATAAATTGTAATTCATATTTGTTCACATGGGCCCTCTTCCAGTATCAGTAAAAATCTTGACTGGATATTTGCTATTATTGACATCAGATTTATTGCAATGAAATTCTATTCTTGTTTGATCATATTTTAGTTTCTTAGTCTCAATAGAAGTCACAGAAAGACTAAGTGTCTGAACTTAGCTACATTGTAAAAATTAAATCCACATCATTTAAAGCTTATCTCTTTTCATAACTTCTACAATGTTTCTGCAAATGTAAGCATATCGTCATAAACTATATATGTTTTCACTTTGATCATACTTCTAATAGAATAGAAGTATAATCTATTATAATTGTCGTTTCGGAATTCCTATACATAAATAATTTTATGATATTGTTAATCATATGGAAGTTTGTGACTGGTTTACTGTTATTATGAAAAGTGTTAAAACTCAAATTGATTTGATATTTTCATTTTAGACAGCCGGAGTAATTGCCCCAGCAGTAACTGTTGCTAGCCGAAAAATCCATGTATCATGTGCGCAACGTGGAGCCGAAATCAGCTCTATTTTGGAAGAACGTATCCTTGGAGCTGCCCCAAAAGCCGATTTAGATGAAACTGGTCGAGTACTCAGCATTGGTGATGGTATTGCCCGTGTATATGGGTTGAAGAACATCCAAGCCGATGAAATGGTGGAATTCTCATCTGGCTTAAAGGTACTTTATTTATGATTCGATTTTAATTACCCTTTTTACAATTGATCTTTACTGATTTCGGTTAACACATTTATAAACAATGTTTCTAATTGGATTACTTGCAGGGTATGGCCCTTAATTTGGAACCTGATAATGTTGGTGTTGTAGTATTTGGTAACGACAAACTTATCAAAGAAGGTGACATTGTCAAGCGTACTGGTGCTATTGTAGATGTACCTGTAGGTGATGAAATCTTGGGCCGTGTTGTTGATGCTTTGGGTAAATACACTTTTAATTCTTTTTAATACTGTCCTTTCTAATCCTGCATAAACTCTTATATTGATTATGCAGCTTCGCTAAGGACAAGATAAAATGCTATTCGTTTTTGAATTGATAACTAATTTTATATTTTATCAAAATAAATGAATGCATACAAATAATTGTTAAGAAAATAAATAATAGTATAATCATCTAATTATGTTTAGAAAATACTTAAACTGTATTAGCTACTAATATTATGATTTTCCAAACAGGTAGCCCCATTGATGGCAAAGGACCATTGAACACCAAACTTCGATTCCGTATTGGTACCAAAGCCCCTGGTATTATTCCTCGTGTATCTGTAAGGGAGCCCATGCAAACTGGTATCAAAGCTGTCGACTCTCTTGTGCCTATTGGCCGTGGTCAGCGTGAGTTGATCATTGGTGATCGTCAAACTGGCAAAACTGCTTTGGCTATTGATGCTATTATCAACCAAAAGCGTTTCAATGACGGCACTGATGAAAAGAAGAAGTTGTACTGTATCTACGTAGCTATTGGTCAAAAGAGATCTACCGTAGCTCAAATCTTGAAGCGTCTCACTGACACTGGAGCCATGAAATACACTATCATTGTATCAGCTACTGCTTCTGATGCTGCCCCATTGCAATATCTTGCACCCTACTCTGGCTGTGCCATGGGCGAATACTTCAGAGACAATGGTAAACATGCCCTCATTATTTATGATGACTTGTCCAAGCAAGCTGTTGCCTACCGTCAAGTAAGTATCCATTTGACAAATTTAATATTTCTATTTAGCTTCTTAATTTTTTTTTCTTTTTTAATTGACTTTGAGATGATTTGCAAGTTGTAGTTTAATTTAATCTTTACACTTTATAGATGTCTCTGCTCTTGCGTCGTCCACCAGGTCGTGAAGCTTACCCTGGTGATGTATTCTACCTTCACTCGCGTCTCTTGGAACGTGCTGCTAAAATGTCCGACAAAAAGGGAGGTGGTTCTTTGACTGCTTTACCCGTCATTGAAACCCAAGCTGGTGACGTATCTGCCTACATTCCAACCAACGTAATTTCTATTACTGACGGTCAAATCTTCTTGGAAACCGAATTGTTCTACAAGGGTATCCGACCAGCCATCAACGTCGGTTTATCTGTATCCCGTGTAGGATCAGCTGCCCAAACCAGGGCCATGAAGCAAGTGGCTGGCTCCATGAAATTGGAATTGGCCCAATACCGTGAAGTTGCTGCTTTTGCCCAATTCGGTTCAGATCTTGATGCTGCCACTCAACAACTCTTGAATCGTGGTGTTCGTTTGACTGAATTGTTGAAACAAGGTCAATATGTACCCATGGCTATTGAAGAACAAGTTGCCATCATCTACTGTGGTGTAAGAGGTCATCTTGACAAAGTAGATCCAGCCAAAATTACCGGATTTGAGAAAGAATTCTCTCAACACATCAAGTAAGTTTTAGCATATAAATGAAGTATGCAGGTATATTTTTACATTTTGTTTCCAGGACCAACCACCAAGCTTTGTTGGCAACTATCGCCAAAGACGGAAAGATTACAGAGCAGACAGATGCTGAACTTAAGAAAATTGTTTCAGAATTCGTTGCTACATTCAGTGGTTAAATTAAGAGCTAATTGAACTTTTTATAAAGGAATCATGTTACTTACTATTAGCTGACACAATTTTAAAGATTTTTTTAACTTTTGCAGTTTCATATGTTCCTCGACACACTTAAGTATTTATTAAAAAAATACAGGTTATATTTTGTCAGCTTGCAGTAAGTGCTCCGATAATAAATTAATAGGTTAGGCCCAATAGAAACTTTCAGAATAATTGAAAATACAGGATGGAATATTAATGTTATTATTTCTAGGAACATATGTACAGGCATTGTTTTCTTTATTTTTTAATTTCTATTGAAATCGAAACGAAAAATATATGTTACAGTATAAACAAGTGTGTATTTCATTTGCATCAAAAATTCTAATATCATTTTTAAGTAATGCTTGAATGAAACTGCTCATTAAACCTATGGTAATACAAATTAAGCAATGAGACGAAGCATCTTTAAATTATGTGCTAATAAATATATGTATAGTGATGTTTTATCCCTATAAATTATAATGTTAGCAGTTTTTCCTTTCATCAAAAAATTCAACTTTAGAAATTTGTTTTGTGAGAGTTGCTGAATCAATTTTTTGTCTGATATATCTATAGACAGGAGAGATTAAACTGTGTGAATAGCACAGACTGATATATAATACATAAAAATCAATGCAGAAGATATGTCTGCATATTTATCTTTACTTCTAATAACAAAATTACTTTTACATATTAAAAATAAAGCATTGGAATGAAAAATAATAAGATTTGATAGGATGTTTTGAGAGTTCTTGAATATATTATCAATTTTGGCATGCTGAAACTCGATGTTCAAATCATTTAAGGACTGATGAAATTTCTTGCATATGCTTTAAAAATGGCAATAAATGTTAAAGTAGGTAAGTAAAACCTTAAAGTGCAGCTTGTCTAGCATGTATTAAATTTTTTATTGCATACTTTCTAAAATCAAATAGTTATTTTAAATTCTGTACTACCATTCAAAATCAGAAACAACATGTACGTGTATGAAATATGTTTATATAGAGATGGATTAGATTTGTGAAGAGAAGTATTATGCATTCACTTTAATCTAATTGCAGTCAAATGTACTGAAACAAAAAAATATATATATTTATTTCTAAAGTTAAATAGAATTATAACTGGTAGCTTCTACTAATGGCATCTCTACTTTATTGTAAGGCAAGTGCCATCATGTTCATGAACGTTTAAATGAGAGATAGTCGCCTTTCAATGTCTTTTGCCTACATTTACTAAAAGAAAAATTGTCCTGTTTAATAAGACTTTATATTCTTTCAGAATAAACTTTAGACTTTAAATAACTTGTGCTTTATTATGTGTATTATATGTTGTGAGACATATGCTTAAAACTGCATTATATTGTAACGAGACACCTTTGCTAAGTACCACAAATTCTTTTAAATTAACCTTTTTTCTACTAGGTGTCCAATATCTTAAATTATTAAGGAAGGGCAATAAAATTCGAAAATTAAATAAACTGGAAATTGTATGGTAGTATTTAAAAATTATATAGTTTATTCCTTTTGTCTCGCCTTATAGATATAGTGTACTATATTTATTTTCTTTACTTTAATCTTCTGAGCGATACATTTGAAATTAATGCCAACAATATTTATCTTAAGTACAAAAAATTTTCTTTAAATGTACCCGCCAACAGTTTTGCCAATGGCAACCATTGGTTAGAGACCAATGAAAACTCTACGGTCATGCGCACTGTTCTTGTTCCTTTTTTTATTACCCACTTTTTCCCCCGGTTTATTTCCTACTTGCATCGAAATCAAGGCTCTGTGTGTGAATTCATAATATTCAACGGATTTCAAATTGTTTTGTACAAATCTGTAAGTATATGCTGTATAATGAGTTTTCATTATTACATTAAAATAAAAATTAATAGTTAATATAAACGATTTTTTCATGCTGAATTTGGCGCTTATCCGTTTTAATGGTACCCATGTTTTTTTTTCGACAAATTTCAGAATTCTTTAAAATGGATGACGATTGGGATGATTCTCCTGCCTCAAATTCACCCTTTGCTTTTGTGAGTATTAAGTATTTAAATCTTATTTGTAGACAGGTTATGTTTTTTCTGATGCGCAACTTTAATGCTACCACGTTTCTGTGTTTAGATATGTTTTTACTCAATTATAGATAGTATTTTTAAATATATCCGACTTTTCATTGTTTAGGACTTTGAACTCTTCACATTTTTCCAAATCAGGTTCCTATATATATGTAGAAGCATATGAAACATCTATAAAACAAATTGTCTTCTTCTTCCATCTCTACACTGGAATTCATCGACTTGCAGAATGTACCGATGCTATTTTTGTAGGAAAATTTTCAAATACTTGCTAAACTTTGGTGTATTTGAGCAAGTCATGTATGTACTTACAGTATGTTGATAGAAAATTATTTTCAACAGAGTCATCAAAAACATGTACGCTGCAATTGCGGTAACGACTACATACATGCAGCTTGTATTTGAGAAAATATTTTCTGCTTAAGAAAAACAAGTACTTAATAAAATGCTTGCATTATAGTAAGTTGCTTGAAACTTTAGAAAGCATAGAGTAGTTTTGTTGATAAGGCACATTATATTTTCAAAAATTGATTGTATTTACTTCTCATAATAATGTTAAATTATCTAGACAATCTGTTTTGAGATGTGCTTGTTTTCAATTCTCGCATTAGATAATTTCAGACAAACCAAAGTTTATTCCAGCAAATTTTTAAATAACTTAAAATTTCCCCCAAAATATTATTAATTTGTAGTGTGATGTATTTCTTGTATAACAAGTACTAGAATGCACCATTTTAGATCTGTACTGCAAAATTAATATATTGCAACAATTAAAAAAAAATACTCTTCTGTTTTCGATGCTCTTGTTACAAATGTGAAAGTATGCAGCGCAGAGTTAAAATAAAATTAGTCATTTTCATTTAGAGTTTAAGCATTATAACATTTTTTTTCAGTTTTTGTATTGTACATTAATAATATGGTTCAAATAATGAAATCTAATTACTTTTTAATAACAAAATAAATATTAATATGGAATATAACTAAATTGCAAGAAAATATTTACACAACTTTTTATGATCCCTCACTACTACAATAAAATGTTTCTTATTGCAATATAAAAGTAATTGGTTGCTTTAAAATGCAGCTAATCGAAGTGTTTACGTGATTATCTAAAACAACTAACTGTCTTTATTAATGGTTAATAGTGCAATATATATTATTATAAACTGCTCACTAAGAATATAATAATTACTGTTATTTAAATATTTCATAGCCAAACCTGAACAAAAAAAGTATGTATTGTAATAAACTAGACTGAGAGAAAGAGAAACCAATGGTTTCCTATATTTTCTGTTATATTTGCTCTGCCACCATTCTGTTTATTGCCTGTCTATCTATTCCTATCTTTATGGCATAACATTCTTAACAATTTTCTAAATTGCACCAAATATTGATGAATCTGCAAATGCCGGCATAATGGCAGTTTTTATATTCCCTCTGTATAGGTTCTGTCTTATTACAATTATCATTTATCAAACACCTAGTTATTCTGATTGTCTTACTAATATCTAACGAACTATATTCTACAATTTGCTTCATGCTGTATTCAATTTGCATTGCTTTTTGCATTCCTACATTGCAATACAGATTATAGTGAAGGGAAAAAATTACCGGTATGAATAATGCTCGAGATTTGAAGAAATCTTAGTGTTTTGAGAACCCCAGAACCCATTTTGACCATCTGTGAGTATAGATATATAAATTCGATAATGCAAAGGTTTGTAATCTGTCTTATCGCTATTAAGACAAAATTGGTAAGACCTTTTGGGACATGTTCGACCATTGAAAGTACCTTTTTACCAGTATAGTTTTTAAATTTTTTGAAGTAAACTAATAATTAAAATAGACCTATCAAATTATAATTTTGTTTGCAACTAAGAACTAATATATATGCAATTTCGACATGACGGGAGCACCAGAAGTGCTGTAAATTGTTTTTTATTTTTAAATAAGTCATTAAGTAGGACATTGAAATTAAAAACAAACAACAAATTGACATGCTAAGAACGTTATAGTTAATAAAAACAAATAGTGTTATGTAAATTGGAAAGTCAAAAGTGGGACTTTGTCTGCATAAGATTTTTGTAAATTTATAATTGATAGTCTAAAATTAGATACCTATGCAAAATTTTCAGAGTCTTAATTAGAAACTGCTTAATAATATTTTTTTTAAATACAAGACTTTGCACATTACTTAAATTCATATTTAAAATTGCACCTTAAACACTATTGAAATAATTGCTAAATAAAAAAAGTAAATTTTTAGGAAGAGTTTAAAGTCATTTTAGACCGGATCAAATATTCTTCATGCTAATATTATAATCTTTTTTTTTCACATAGGCTGAACCATCATATGATACAGGCAGTAACTTCAGTCGTGGAAGAGGTTTCTCTTCAACTTATAGCGATGAACCTTTAGGAGGTAAAAATGGTTATTAACTGATACACATAGTATTTTTAACCAAGGAAACTTTTTTCGTAGGTAATGATTTTGAATCCATGGGAGGATGGAATAATGATCAATCAAGTGATCGTCCTAGAGGAGGTATGGTAATTTATAATTAATAATTTCTTAGTGAAAACTAATTTTATTGTAGGTCGTGGAGGACGAGGAGGTGGACACAGCAGAGGCAATGCTAGAGGTAGAGGTGGCAGGGGAGGAGGAAACAGATATGAAAGTAGTCCAAATGGCGATTCCTGGGGAAGGAGTGCAAATACTGATGGGAATGGGTGGGGGAACAATGATAATGATGCTTGGGGGTCTAGTGAAAATACAAATGGAAATGGATTTGGCGGAGATGATGGTTTTGGGGGTGGTGATTTTCATGAGAGAGGGAGGGGTCGAGGCCGAGGCAGAGGTGGGCGTGGTCGAGGCAGGGGTGGTGGAGATAGAAATGGTGGCATGGGCTTTGGTAATGAAGATGATTCTGGATTTCCACCAGAAGGTAAATTTTTCTTTTTCCAAAAATATGCGTAGTATTTACTAAAATTTATACTTTGCATTTTCATTACAGAAAAGAAACGGGAAATATACATTCCACCTGAAACTACAGATGAGAACGAATTATTTACTAGTGGCAATAAAAGTGGAATCAATTTTAATAAATATGATTCTATTGAAGTTAAGGTTAGTTCTACATTAGATTCATAAAAGCCACTTTGAAATATGTGTTTTTAATAGAATATATTAACATTCCTTTATGATTAATTCCATGTATGTGTATTGTAATAATTTTTAGACAACTGGTGAAAATGTACCGCCAGCAATCCGGTCTTTTAGTGATGCAAGCTTAAGACCTCTTCTTGTTGAAAACATCAAGAAATCTGGATACACAGTCCCTACACCCGTGCAAAAACATGCTATACCTATTATTATGGCCGGTAGAGATTTAATGGCTTGTGCTCAAACAGGCTCGGGAAAAACAGTCAGTAATACAAATAAAATATATGTGAGCAAAATATCAACTATTTCATTTCTAGGCCGCCTTTCTATTGCCAATTATTCATCGCCTGATAAGCGATCCAATAGATTTAGTCAATGGATCCTGCGCTGAACCACAAGCTATCATAGTGTCTCCCACCCGAGAATTAGCTATTCAAATTTACCAAGAGGCCCGAAAGTTTGCATTAAGCTCTATCATTAGAGTTGTAATTGCATATGGTGGGACATCCGTTGGGTACCAACGAAGCCAATTAGAAGTTAGTGTAACAATAACTAAAAGTTCTTTGTCTCTTAAATTTACTTGTTATTTTGTTGCAGAAAGGCTGCCACATTTTAGTTTGTACTCCTGGGCGAATGCATGATTTTGTCAATAAAGGTCTCATGTCTTTCAAATCCACAAAGTTTGTAGTTTTAGATGAAGCTGATCGTATGTTAGATATGGGTTTTTTACCTGAAATGGAAAGCTTGTTAACTCATTCATCTATGTCTGCTGTGGTAAGTATTGTTATAATTATTTTAAGTTATGTGGGCTCTAATTACTTATTATTTTAATTATATTTCATGCTCCAGAACTTTAAGGTATACAAACATTCTAGCAAATTATCTCTTTTATTAATTTCGTAACTTATTAACAGGGTGAGAGACAAACTCTCATGTTTTCTGCAACTTTCCCAGAAGAAATCCAAAGATTAGCTGGACAATTTTTAGACAATTACATATTTATAGCAGTAGGAATAGTAGGAGGTGCTTGTGAAGATGTAGAGCAACACTTTTTCCAAGTAGATAAATTTAATAAACGAAAGAAGCTTTTAGAAATCCTCAAAGAAGAAGGTACACTTATTCCGCTATTATGTTATATTAAATTTCAATTAATTTCTTTAAATTTTAGGTACTGAAAGAACTTTGGTATTTGTTGAAACAAAAAGAACAGCAGATTTCATAGCAACCTTTTTATGTGAGAATGATTTGCCCACAACTAGTATACATGGTGACCGGCTCCAAAGAGAACGGGAAGAAGCATTAAATGACTTTAAAAGTGGTAGGCGACATATACTTGTCGCTACTGGAGTTGCCGCCAGAGGCCTAGATATTAAAGACGTTAAACATGTAATTAACTTTGATTTACCAAAACAAATCGAAGAATATGTACATAGAATTGGGCGAACTGGACGTGTAGGGAATAGAGGTAAAGCAACTAGTTTCTTTGATAGCAGTCAAGATGGTCAAATAGCTAGCTCGCTCAAAACAATCCTACAAAATGCGCATCAGGCAGTGCCAGATTGGTTAGGATTTGCAAATGGAGGTGGTTATGAAACATCTACTTTCGGTGGAACTGATTTTCGTAATGTAAGTCTTAATTCTTATAACTTCACTTGTGTAAGAACAAAGTCATTCTTGAAATAAATTGTGTTCATAGTTATAGCTTTTCTTAGTTCTGAGCATTTTGGAACTTTTGACAGTGAATTATATTAATTTTTTTATTATGCATTTCTAATAACAATAAAATGTAAATATACTAATTATGATAAACTCCAATTGTGTGCAGCAATTATAAATGAAATAATTTCTTGCTAAAGATATATAATAAAAAAAGCAGCGTTAGTGTTTTCGAAATTTATTTATATATATATATATATATAATTGATGTTAATATTATGAATTACACTATTTAGTAGCTATAGATGTTTATTTAGCTTTTAGTCTTAACAGTTTCGCTTCATTCTAACAAGTAGCATCGTCAAAAGTGACGTTTTTATTTATTTTGTATGTATGTATGTATATGTAAATATGTATAATATATACACAACAAATAAGTTGCCCATAATTTTAATATTTACGACCTTTAATTTTTTTACAGGAAGAAGATTTTTCCAAGTCTACTTCCAATGATTTGGCAGAAGCAGAAGAAGTCTGGTAATTCCAATTTTAACAGAGTATTGTACTCCAGTAAATATAATGTATTTACTTTTAAAGACTATTGCATCCGCCATGATATTATAATCTTACCAGTTACCTTTTTTTAATGTTTTGATAATTTTTTTGCCTTAGATGAATAAGCTTTAGTTTATGTTTAAATATCATCTGTTAATTTTATTATATCGATATAATTTTGTTGATGTATGTGAACAGATTAATTTGTTTCTTGTTTAAAAATTTTTTATTGTACCTTAGAAAATAGTTTCATTTTTCTATTTAGAACAGTATTGAAACTGTTTGTTCTGCTTGAAAATTTGAAAGAAATTTAAGCAATGAAAAAGGTGGGCATATGTTCCTAGTTTTGTTATACTTTGTTGCCCATGTGGTCTTCCAAAAATTGTACTTAATACTTGTAAGTGATTACAAAATTATACTGTTTTAAACCATTTTGTGAAAGACTTCTCTAATTCATTGATGAAACTTAAAAGCAGCACAAATAGTCATTACATTGAACTGTTGAAAATGCTGTGATCTATTATAGTAGTCACACTATTTTATCATTCCTGTTAACTTTTCACATATTTTTGAATATAGAATTTTATATGTGAGTTATTCTAATTTTTAAATATCTATCCTTCATCCATATAATTCTCCAGATTTTAAATGTTGGTCTGATCAACAAGATTAAAACAAAATATTTATATACAAACTCATACTAAAATTGAGCTTGATGAATCTCCCGAAAAGATAAAATAAGAATTTAAAGTTACAGAAGAACTCCAGATTTCATACTATACTCCCCAAGCAGAAGTATATTTGTAGAAAATACGAAACAAAAGGTGAATAAAACAAAAATATAGAATGTTACATTTAGAAATCAAAAGTAATTTAGAAAAATAAGAAATGGTTTATCCTGAGAATAGGGAATATATCAACACAAAGAGCACATATCAAAGTTAGAAACAAGAATAAATGACATTGATTGGGTTTCTACCCATCTTATGTTATTATATAAACAATAAGTTGGAAAGTGTCATTTCCATTATCCTGGATTATTCTTGAATTATAACAAAAAATACAAGTTTGAAGTAATCATTAAGATCAACTTGAAAATATTTATATACTAAATTGTACTGATTTTTAGGCTGTATATAAAATTGCAACTTGACCTCAATCTTATGGACTAATTCATTTGAGAAAAAATTAAAAATTGTTGGGTAACAGGTATTTCCAGTCTTTGTAAATTTTAACCAATCAACAGTTTTGCTATAAGAGTCATCTGCCAAATTTCGTCACTTTAGCTTACATATTCCGAGTGCTGTCATGTTTACATGTACACAATGTGCAAAAAATTATCAAAAAAGGGTTTAGAAGCCCTCAAAAGGTCATTTATTAAAATCTCAAATATGATTTTTTAACACAATACCTTCATATGCTTCATAACATAATTGTTTCAATTCAAATTTTTAATAGTAATTTTATTTTCAAAAACTATGCAAATGTATTATATTTTCTCTATCTTTTTTTTGTATATCCCATATCCCACACAATTTGAATTATCTCACTACTCTTATTACTGTTAATTTAGATTTAATAATACACCACAAATGAAAAGCTTAATGGCTACTTAAAGTAATATGTTTCCATCTGAAATGTTGCTTCTTGTCTTATACTTAAATGTCAAGTGAATCTAGATGCCCGAGTAAGTTAGGTCGATTATTTCAAAGACTTGAGAAAAAGATAAGGAATGAATAAAATTTGCAGAGATGGAATATGTTGAAAATATTTTATTCTAGGAATAAATTTATATTTTAAAGCATTAGATTTTCTGCTGCACTTCGATATTCTACATTTGGGCCCTAAAAATTAACAAATATTTTGATTTTCTATTTTATCAACACATAAAAGTAGCAGTAGATTTTATATACCTTAACCAATCTAGGATTATATTATTAGGATATCCTCACATATAGCATGAATAAGGAGTTATTGAAAGGATTTATTTATATTTACTATATTGGTATTAATACTTATCATCACAGCTCCTCAAAATGATGAGGCAGTGATTTGGTTGCAACCAAAGGGTTTAAGGAAGGAATAAACAGATCCAAAAACAAATGAACTCAATTTTTTTAATAAAACGTAAACAGTAATGCATTATATATTCATTACAGTCATGATTTTTTTTAAATAGCTTGCAACAGTTGGTAAAATAAATATATTCCCTTTTTAATTCTTTCCCAATGAAAAAAATAGTTAATTTTTGTTGTTTGCTTTTGGTTATATTTTTTTGTAGAAAACAAAAAGGAAGATCTTCAGTTTTTTAGATTATAATTATAAAAATAATGGTTGATATAAAAACATTCTTACAAACTCAAAATAAATTACAAAAGATAATAAATAACTTTCTCAGCATCCTCTTTACACTAAAGAACTAGTGGCCCATTGAATTAATTCTGTTGGTAAACCTGCAGATTTTTTAACAGCTTCAAATATTTGAGTTGAAGTTACTAACAGCTTGAACATTTGATATTCTTTTTGCAAACGCCCACCTCCTGCAGAAATCGATGAAATTAGTTCTAAATTTCGCAAATGTTCAAAAGCCTTCATTACAACCGACCTCTGGAATGACTGCATGTTGGCAGTGACATTCGAAAATTTTGCATATCTAGTGTAGATCATCTCAAAATTGAATGGTTGGTTATCATAAATTTCTATATGATGCTTCATAGCAATGAGGACGCACAGTTCCAAAGCACTCAAATCTTGTAAAACACACACCACTTCGTCCATTTCAAAATCTAACATTTCTTCTTGGAAATCTTCAAATGTTATCACAGATTTCTTTTCATTTAACTTTGATACAATTGTTACCAACATATTTTTCAATATTTGTTCATTTGCATTCAAGTCTAAAAGTCGTTGCATGAGCTGAATTAACTTTTTATTTTTCATTAAATTTTTGATTTCATTGTTCCATTGTTTTTTAAAAGTTGCTGATATTTTTAACTGTTTTTCATTCCCTAATTTTAACAGGTTTTCTATCTTACTTAAACGGGCATCTAATACAGACAATGTAGAATCTTCTCTTTGACCTGAGAACATGAATATTTGTCGGTGCGAAAATCTTGATTTCACTCGTTTTTCCAACAACTCAATAACATCCAATCGGCAAGTTATCCCTAAAACAATAAATAAAGATCAAATGTTGACACTAATATATAAGCCCACATATTTAGATAAATATCCTCTGTATGTTACATTAGAAATATTTACGGTCCAACATAGTTACTTCAATGTACCATAATTGAAGCTATTGAATATTATTTGAACCTACCAAAAACACATATGGGTGTTTGTGCAGATTGTGATACATCAAAGAGATTATACAGTAGTGTTTGGTTATGATGTGCACAAAATAAATCAAATTCATCTAGTATAAAAATTACACTTTTAGCAGTAGCCTTTTGTCCAGTCTTCAGGCAAGCAAGTAAAAAAGCCAAGTTTTCTGCAAAACTTCCAAAAACTTTTCCGTCGACTGCATTGTCTAAATTCATTTGTGATGTTACGCTTTTTAAAGCTAATCGATCATCTGTGTGTATTAATCCATGCAACCGTACAAAAACTGCGTTTACAGCATAGTTTTTATTGTTATTTAAGTCATTTATAACATCATTAATAAGCTGCAAATATGCTGAAATTAGACTTCAAATGTTTAAAGTAAAATTGAATACTACCGCAGTTTTTCCAACTCCTCGGGGTCCTATTAGAAGCGCTGAATTAGATTCACCAGTTTCTACTGTTCGTTTCAATAAATCGAAAATTTGTCTACCTTCATTTTCAAAATTATCAGAGTCAATTTTTGTATTGAAAATTTTGTTTTTTAGATATTTTCTGGTATTTAATATATCAGTAATAAGGCTATTCGTCATTTTTAATTAAAAATAAATTTTGCCGCCTTATTCTTATGTATATGGAATTTTAAATGCATACATAACCTCACTGCACACTTTCTTTGAATCTATATAGTTCGATATAGTTATATGTAGATGCCGCTACAATACTTTGCCTGACACTATTAAACATTAAATACGAGGGATATATCGAAGCTATGTTACAATATTAAATTAAGATGCAATGGTTTAACCACTGAGATGATCTTGCTTTTAGATAAGCTTATGAAAATTCATAGCTGGGTGATGAATTACAACAAACAACAGATCGGGTGTCTGAAATTTTCACTAATTATTTTAAAAAAAAAAGGTTATAACGACTTAGTTTTTGAACATCTTGGTTGCAGATCCAAATAATCTAAATGTTCGTTACTATTTATTTAAGAGCTCCAAAAATTATATAATAAAAAATTGTAATAAAATTGTGTAGATTGGTCAAGCTTCTTAACATTCATTGACAAAATTTAATTCGAGATCGGCATCATTTGTTAACAGAAAAAATAAAATCTAATTCGATTAGTTTCGAAAAAGGTGTGAACATGAATAAGATTTAGGAAAAAAACCCAAATCTTTTTGGTAGAACAGTTGCTTAGAAAATTGGAATGTCATTTGTGAAGACAGCAAAGTATTGATACATATTTAACACTTGGAGTAGATAACAGATGTACCAAAACACGTGCTAAAACACTCTGTCGTGGTATTGAAATTATTGTTTGGAAGATTTTACCTAAAAGAGTTTAAAATGCGAAAACTATTATTTTCTTTAATTCATAATAAATTAACTTTATTCTGGCCTTATTTGGCTCTCTGCCTCTATGCTAAATATGATAAGGCTTCGTATAAAAAAAGCAAACAAGTAAATTGTACAAAAAACTGATAATTTACTACAGGAATATAATTAACAAAATATCAAAAAGTAGGTGTTAAATAAAAATATCAGAACTTATGAATTTGAAAATTTATTGCAAAAACATTTTTCCTTTCAGATATAAATCCACGTGGGCTAAGTTGATATATTTATTGGTTTACCTTTGACTCCCCCGCATATGTAAAATATTGCATTTAACGGGACTTTTTTATAAAAAATGTTGGAAGCCTACATTTAATATTTATACACATTAGTCATAGATTTCTATATCTTATAAATTTTATTGACAAAGATTCGCATTTTTTGTGAAATTTCGATAAGTCCGCAACGAAAATAAGATAAGAAGATTTGCGGTTATGGTTTATGAAGTCTGTGATACACTACAGTCCTCTTTAAAATTTATTTAGTTAGTATACTTGCACGTACAGAAAAGTGATCGCGAAATGTAAACCAATTTGAAGACTTTCGTAAAGAAAATATTTCGCATGTATTAGATAATCTCTAATCAACAATTGAATCGAAGAATAGAAATAATTAATTATTGTCTAAAACTTTCATTGTTTCATGGTCTCATCGTGTGGCATTATAAGACTTTTCTCTTAACAGGTTTTATTTATATTATTAATTCAAAGTGCATTCTATCTTTATTTGACCAAGACGTTGAAATGAGAGGTGTTATTGCCCTCTGTCTTGCCGTTCACCGCACAAACGTATTCTCCAAGTGAAAGGAATCTTATGCTTCCTACCACAGTTCAGTCAGCCTATGGGTATGTTGTCTTGCTTCCACTAACTGATTTTCTCTAAAAGACCACCACAGATAAGGTTTTGTTGTTTCACATTAACGGTAAACCTCGCAAAATGCAAAACAAGCCCGTATTGTTATAAAATTGGTTCATTTTGCGAAAATGACTTGTGTTGTTGGAAAGTGTAGTGCTGTGCTTTTCATAATTTCTGCAGTACTTTTGGAATTAACAAACGCAATTATAGGCAAGTTATTTCTTTAAATTATTCATGACGATTAAGAAAATTTTTTACTAATTCCAGTTTGGCACATTTTAAACTTATAATATATTACAATATTATTTTTAAAAATGGAAACCGCAACTTTGGGTAAATATAATATATACGTTTAAATTCAAAATTTTTAGCTAAAATTTTACCATGAATATATATGTGCTACAATATGCAAACCAAATTTGTTGGCGCAAAACTCCTCTCAAGGAGAACACGAATGTGTAAATATCAATTAGAATACCAAGAATATCAAGAACCACATACAGGTTGAATTCTTAATGAACTAGTCATTAATTTTTATATTTTAGTTTTTAGTATCCAGTTTAGGGCAACAATGAATCATTGCCGATGATTCATTTATTTCTGGAAGAAAGTTCTCATTTGAAATAAAAAACCATCTATAATCCATTATTAACAACGACATTGAAATTAGAAAGGAGAAAAATATTTCCTTGTTGAAACTATATTAGTAAATCGTATTTACCTGATCACCAATGAACAAGAAATAAATATTTCTCGGTAAAAATATTCGGTTATATGTTTTTGAATTATTTTTCTTATTCCAATATCACTTAAAATCTTTTGTAAATCATTCATAATCAACGATTGTTATCTTTGATTGTGACAATTTATATTTACATCAATTCAATAAATGAAATCGGAAAAAGTTGGTTTACAAACTGAAATGAGTTAAAGAAAGTAATTACTGACAAACTCTCACTTTTAAATATGCGTAAATTTATAATTGCCATTAACTTTTTACAGGACCGACACATGGAAAAGTGGTAGTATGTTATGTAGGTACATGGGCAGTGTACAGGCCAGGAAGAGGATCTTTTGCAATAGAACACATTGACCCTACATTATGCACTCATGTAATTTATTCCTTTGCTGGACTAAATGTAACTTATGATGGAATTCGTTCTTTAGGTAAGTCCAAATAGGGTGAACTGATACTTCAGTTTTGAAATATCCACATACCTGATATATAGGCAAACAAATTTACATCTCGGAATTATCAAAAACAAATAGCAAGATGACAACGTTTAATTTCGAATTTATTAGAATAAAAATGGAGTTGACCTATAAATCGGGAACGAATTATAGCGACGTCGACATCAACACATGCTATCATGTTTTAGGCACTTTTGTAAGATTTCATCAGTTTATTTTATTATTAAACACATTATCACTTATAAAATGGTAGACATAATTACAACATTTAGTTTTTCTGATCCTCAAGTAGACGTTTTTTAATATTTCAAATGTCGAAGCAAGTAGTTGCTTAAAAAAATATTCCAGAATAACTGTTCATCATTCTTAAGTTAATAACTTTTTACAGATCCATGGCAGGATTTGACTGAAAATTATGGTAAAGGAGGATATGGGCGTATGGTAGAATTAAAAGACAAATATCCACATTTAAAAGTAACTTTGGCCATTGGTGGATGGAATGAAGGTTCCACTAACTATTCACAATTAGCAAGCAATCCCGGAAGAAGAAGTAGATTTGTAGCTAACGCATTGGAATTTATCAGGTTTGGTTATTCACAAACAGTTTCAAAATTTTCAAATATAAATTTACCACACAAATATAAATTTGCTAGATTGATTAATTTTATATGCCTTTCTTAATGAACAAAAATGGCTCCCTGAGGTAACTGCTCTTGAAATCATTGAATAAGATTAAAGTGGATTAAAAATGAGTGGTATACCACAATTCAAAATCTTCATATTTCATATAGATACAATCTGCTTATAATTGATTCTGCATAAACACAACATATCTGCTTTTATATCAGAAAGTTCAATATGTACATTTGCTGCATCAGAAGACCAATTGTTTTCAAAGTCCTGCGATTAATTTTTCATTACTCCTTATGTAGATATTTATGAAATGTGTAAGAATCCTTACTTGATAAAAAGTGATTTGTTTTCATCTGTGTTACTATTATAAGCATATAAAAACTAGATCACTAGAAGTACTAATAATTTTATTATCACAGTTCAGATCAGCAATTTATATTTCATGTTTTACGAATGCACTAGTAGTAATTACAATTGCAATAGTAATTAATCATATGGAAAATAACGTCACATAAAAAGTCTCAGATTGGTTGTGGTTCAAATGTTGTTGGAGCTATGGTGAGCTTTATTGTTAAATAAATAAAGTTTGTGAATTTGAGCTCTTGAAACATGATTATTAAGTAAGTTTTAGACTATGCATATCCATGACTGTTGAGTGGAAACTATCTCAACATTTTTAACAAGCTACATTGAATGTGGCATCACTCTACATTGATTTAAATAACTACAACAAATATTCATTAAAACTCAACGTAACTTTTGCATTTAAATTAAGAAAAACCTTGAACTTTAAGATTTAGATGAAATATTTGTATATATGCTCATTTGAATAAGATTTCTATGCTTTTAACATATATTGGTATTAGTTTAAAATTTTTAAAATTACATTATTTGCAGAAAATATAAATTTGATGGCTTAGATCTGGATTGGGAATTCCCTGGCAAAAGAGGAGGTGGACCAGAGGATAAAGTGAATTTTCTACTTTTAGTTAAGGTAATTAACATCTAAATGTGTAACAAAAATATTATATTTCCTTAAATGCTGCTACTCCTAATTATTTGTTCAGATTGTGTTAGTAAAAAATAAAAAATTTGTAGGAACTATGGTCAGCTTTCAGAAAATACAATCTTCTTTTGACAGCTGCCTTTGGTGCAGGTAAAGACACAATTGACTTGGCATATGATGTCCAAGGATTATCATATTACCTTGATTACATCCATATGATGTGTTATGATTATCATGGATCTTGGGATCAAAAGACTGGTCCTAATGCTCCTTTAAAAAGTTCGGATGTTTTAAATGTAGTAAGTAAAATTAAATAGAACTGATTATATTAGCATTATTACACTATTACTGGCATGGTACTTTTTAAATATTTATTCTTTACATTATTTGATTGGTTTTAGGAATATACTATTGAGTATATGATTAAATTAGGAGCACCACCTGAGAAGTTAGTAGTTGGCTTGCCTCTATATGGTAGAACGTTCCATTTACCAGAGCCAATGTTAACATCGGCCATGATTACTCCAAAACTTGGGACTGTTGCTAGAAATATTGGTTTTCAAGGACCGTATACAAGAGAAAATGGTTTCATGGGCTATAACGAGGTAAACCGCTTGATCATATTTTAGGCAAATTAATTGAAAACCTAAAACCACTCCATAGGCTTCAGTATTATTAATCAAGTTTAATTCAAACTCAGTTCTTTATTCTAGAATATACTACTATCTAGGTAGAAGTATTTTAGTAACAAAGAAATGGTTTTGCCACTATAATAAAAATTTTCATTAAACAAGTGCTTGTAACGTAGATTCATATTTTATTTGTAATTTCTTTATAGATTTGCGAAGAACTAAAAAATACCTCTGCTGGCTGGACTCAATATTGGGATGATGAGTCTAGGACTCCGTTTGCAGTGAATGGGGACAAAGTAATTACTTTTGATAATGAGCGTTCAATAGCTGAAAAAATTAATTTTGCCATGAGGAAAAATTTGGCTGGAGCTATGGTGTGGTCACTGGACACAGATGATTTCCACGGCGACTGTGCTGATGAAGACAAGGACCATTATGTTAATTTCCCGTTGATGAGGAGCATTAATAAAGCTATAGAAACATCTTTAGAAGAAATTATACGAGAAAAAGAGAATGAAATATTACATGGTAATACAGAAGAACATGTAGGTGCTGCATTTCAAATGAAAAATCATTTAGCACTATCTATTATATCTATTTTGTTATCATACATTTTAACATAGGTTCTTTTAAAATGATAAATTAGTATTTTATTACTGTGTTTAATGTGATTTTATTTTGTAAAAAAGTACTTATTTAAATAAATGATTTTTACCATTTACTGACTAAAATAACTATAAATATAATCAATTATAAATAGTTAAATTCAAAAAATTCATATTTCGCTAAGCTTACTCGACTCGATCACGTGGCCTGTGACGTCAGCAACGTCACAGGCTCTGTAGACTTCAAGGTCAATAACATTGTCCTACAATGAAATCACTTACTATAGGATAAAACTAAAATATCTAATTAAAGCGTAAAAAATGATACATTTTAACCTAAACGAAATGAAAATTACAAGTACGTACGTCAAAACATGTTAGATTTTTTAAATTGGGTAGAAAATTTAGACAAGTTTTAATGCGCATCTACATACTATTATTTCAATACTTGCGCCGGCCATTGAAAGGTCGACCACGATCATTTCTTGACGGTTGTCGTCACAAGAAATACTTCAGACACTCTACGCGAAAGCAGCGCAACAAAACTGCATATTTTTTGAAAAGAATATCTTTTAGTAGTTTTCTAAATAAAGTCTGTGATTGCAATGGCGGATTTAGATGATTTTTTCGCGAAAAAAGATCGTAAAAAGTCGAAAGGAAGTAAAAAGTTCACCACAACCGAAGAGGTGGCCAAAAAATTAGAAGATACTTCGACCAAAAAGCAAGAAAAAGCCGTGAAGAAGGAAAGGCCCCAAGAAGGAGAAGATGGGGTCGTGCAAACTCATGTAGGTACCATAATTAAGATGTTTCACGTGTAAATATGTCAGTGTGTCAAATTAGTAGGGTTAGGTCGCCATATTGTTAAATTTTTGAAAATTAAGTTTCCATGGCTAGCTTTGATTAAAAAATTAAAGGTATATCGTCCATTTTCATATTTCTCCATCAGCGCATTAGTGCTCTCACATTAATTGCCAATTAAAATGGAGAGAACTCCATTCAAGATTCATGTGCATTGTTTGTGCTATTTTGGGAAAGCTGTTGAATAAATGCTTAAATGAGCACAATTTTTGTCTTGTGTATTATTGTTATATAGTAGCTGAACTTGTTTCAATTCATTGTCTGTATAAAAATCAATACTTTTGCAAACAAAATGTTTGATTTAAATTATTATAAAAATAATGGAGATGCACGGGGAGGTTTTAAATTATCATAGCATTGTTTAGTTATGTTCTGAGCCATTTCCCAGAATTAGCTATTTATTGTGTTAGGCAGGTAAAGACTCCTTTCAATAAACAACCTATTTATTGGCAGCTTTTTCTATAATGGGCCTTTCAGGAAGTATTGGAACAATGTTGCTGGGGTATGCCAATCACACATAAATGTCTTTTCAATTTATAATTATTATTTCTACAGGAAAGTTGTTTGCAATGATGTCATTGTACATGTTTAACTTAATTGTTAGAGGTAATGATAAATTGACAAGAATAAGAAAAACATTTTAGTAACTTTACTTCTGGTTTATTGATAACAAACCCTCAGTATCAATTGCATCATTTCTAACATAGGACTGCGACTGAACTACACTAGTAAATTTTAAATAATGAAGGAAATTAATAGTTCATTACTAGTGTAACACTAATATTAAATTCTATAAACAATGATGTCCTGTCTCCATAATTTTAAGATTATATTTGATGAATTTTTTCAATAGAAAAATATTAATATAATATGAAAGGATTGTTGATTTTTTGTTACTACAAATTTACTTGAAAATGAATTGCTTGAATACTTATAAATAATCGAATATTTTTTGTTCAGGACGTGAGAATGTGGCTGCTGTTTTAAAACCATTTAGAATAAAAGACCCTTTTTTATAAAAAAGTTACTTATCTAATATCTGGTCTGCCACAATTTTAAATCAATAAAAAAGTGATTAATATAATGGAATTGCTTTTGATTTTAATCTTTGCAATTTCATTTTATCTGTAAATTGCTCCAGTTGTATATTACCACACTGAATTTTATATAGAATATGGCTACTTTTCATTTTTATGATATTTTATATATTTTATAATAATTGGATTGTTATTCATCTTAACTACCTCTATATATTGAATATATACAATATTTATTTTATTATCTAATGTTAACTCATTGGAGGTATATTCTCAATTAGACTTTTTAACTTAGCAAGCGCATTGATGCCTTCAATATTTTAATAATTTGAAATAATACCTTAGTGATCATTATTGTGTTACAGGAACAGGATGAATGGAAGGAGTTTGAAGAAGAAAAGAAAGATTATACAGGTTTAAAGATAGGTAATTTGACAATTGGCTCTAATGCGGAAGGTGCACCAGGAAATCCTGAGAACAGTTCAGAGCAGCAACAACAATTCGATGAGTCAGGTAACGAAATTGAGAAAAAAGTAGGACCGTGGAAAAGGGTAGATAATGAGGTCACGGAGAAGGAAGAAAAGAAACCAGAACCAGTTGTTCAAACAACACCAAACGTTACTTCGGGTGGCACGTACATTCCTCCAAGTATGCGTAACCAACCAACGGTGCAACCTCTCCAACCTAGCCGTCTTCGGTCAAAGGTAGCTCCTGATATTCATAACGAGGAATTCTTTCCATGCTTATCTGGATCCAAGGATAGACGGTAAGCAAATTTTGTGGAGAACTTAATTCAATTGTGTTTAACGATTATATATTTTCAGGAATCGTAATGAAGGATCGTTTGAAGTAGTATCGCATAATAAGTCTCAATCTTTAAGGCAAGTGGAGCAAAACAAAATGGCAAGTGGACAAGGTGCAAAGCTGACCCTTGGAAATCGTTATAATACTTTAAGCAATGATAGCTAGTGATACCAGCAAAACTAGAGACTAAATGCAAATGAGTAGTGGCCATGTGTGGGAGGACCTCTGTACATCTAAACATGTTTATATATTATATATTGGTTGGTTTTTATTTTGTAATTTTCATCAACTTAACTCGATTCTTCCAGTTAAACCGATCATTTTTAATGTGAAAATTATATCTTTAAAAAAAGTGATAAACAAAAAGTATGAACAATATGCATTTTCAAATAAGTCTTGGAAATTATTGAATATAATATGTACTGATTAATTTAATGGTTTCCGTAATTTATGTATAGAAAAAAAGTGTATCTAAAAATCAAATGAAAATCAATATAAAATTATGCTGCAAAAGAAATGATATTTTTATTAGTTGAAACAATGGAAATAAAGTTTTCAACTTGTAGAATTACATTTTATTTCTTCAACTCTGTTTTTTACTTAGTTGACTCCTTTTAAACCTTAAGTTTTTAATAACTTGCACATTTACTATTAGGTAGAACTTAGTAGCTCTTTCTAATTTGAGTAATTATAGTGATATTTTGATGTAGCCGTAGAAAATTTACTAATTAGAAGTTGGATATAGATTTTACAGATGCAAATTTTTGTCTCTTCTTTTTGAGTAAATTTTACTTCTTAAGTCTTAAGATACTAATTCTCTAATGGAAGTGTGGAGATGCAAAATTACAATTCTAAGACGTCTGAAAGTGAAAAGATAGTTTTTCTTTCCTTTATAAATATTTGTAAATGCATTCCTGAAGTTGGTAAAATGGAATTTGATACAAACTTTCACATAAGCTATTTAAAAATAGTTTATTGTAATTTATTAGTCACAAATAATTTGTTTTAAAATATATGTGACACTAGTAGTAAATTAACTATTTCGATACAATTGTCATGTATTCATTATTTCATAGAAATCATCATATGTGACTTGTTCACTGCAAAGACATAAAAAAGGGCTATTTAGTTTGTTGAATCTGGTTTAATTTCATCTTTATATTGTATATCATTAACTCGTTGATACCTTGTAACATATTCCTTTCCATGACTGCCTTTACTTTCATAATTTGAATACATGGTTTGTTTTAATAGAGATTCTTTAAAAGATTTTATAAAGTACACCCATGCTGTTACAGTTGAATTATCTCCATCCAAATTTCGAAAAGCATTTTCTTCTCTCGTGTAAAAATGAGGATGATCTTCAAGAATATCTAAATTTTGAAGAACATTTTCATCAACGTCATATATTTCACCCTTAATGTAATTTCCTACCCCTGGAAAAAAAATAAAGCAACATAGAGTTAAGCACTATTTCATTATATTCACCTTGATATAAACTGTGTAATAAGTTTAAACAGCTCGAATACATTCAACTGTTGTTTACCTGGTTTATACAAAAGGAAGGGGATATTAAATCGCGTTGCTATAATGAGAGGGTACTTTTCTGTAGTTTCAGCATTGCAAATGAATTTGAAATACCCATCCTTTGCCAACTGGAACACATGATGATTCGGTTCATCTTTTTTTAAAGTGCCATACACAAATACCTTGCACAATGTTTTAGCCGCTTTTGCTTTTACTAAAATGTTCAGATTATATATTACAAGAGCCAAAACTCTTGTATAACTTACATTCCATTTTTACAAATTATTTCAATCAATTGCTGTGTGACAATATGAAATAAAATGTATATAATAGGATCCAATGGAGGGGATAAAGTTCGACTAGATCAAAAAATGTAGGTGTGTCCCTTGATCTAAAATGTTTTTCTGCAAAATATTTATTAATGAGCATAAGATGAATTATAATTTCTTATAATACTTGTACCTAAAATTTCTTATCGGTTCCAAACTGGTCAACAGCAATTTATTCCTGTGACAAAGAACAGCTGATTCCAAAGCAGCAGTCTGAGGGTGTGGTAGAAGGTGTGATTATTTATTATAAGCAATCCTGAAAGAAACACGCCTTAAAATTAATAGCCGGTAAGTTATTTTTTTAAATAGTGAAAATACTATGATTTGGTATTTAATCCTAAAGCAAAGTTTCTTTTATTCGGCTTACAAGCTGAATAGGTTATAAACGAAATATATTTGTTAGTTATTTTTTGTCAATAAAGGCGCTGTTTTTGAAACCATAACGTTAATTTTTAAAATTACTTAATTGGATTTTATTCAACGTCAAATAATTTCTAAAGCAACTATAATATTACAATATTTCGATTTAATTGTTGCTTTTAATAAATATAATAAATTTGTGCACATATTATTTTACAATGTTTTCTATCAATATAAAGAATTGAATTATCAAATTAAATTAATTGCACAAAAGTAAGTATAGAATACAATTAATATTACCGAAAACAGTACATTAAATTAATAATATAATTTCCAATTATGATTTTGAATTTTCAGATTATTTCTTTGCTGAATTTGAAACTAACAAATGGGGGCTATCATTTTTCATTGCTTTTAGCATAACCTGCATAAGTTACAGGAATGTACACTTAGAAAAACGGAATAAATATTATTAAAAACAATGTTTACTGCTTCTATAAATTCATTGCTTAGGTTCGAGTATGTAGTGACTGTATTGAGTTAAAATTATACAAATCTAATACATTCAAGTCTTGACTATTTGGCTATGATTTTATTTGCAGTTTTGCAAAGTGCTGGCAATATGTTTTCAAAACCAACTTCCCATATCTTGCAGTTAGTAACATATTTTATGGGCTTTGTAATAAGTGTTCATTCTGTCCAGTTCATATTGTTTTATTAGGATAATGTTTGCATAAAAAATGGACATGTTAAGCTTTCCACAACAAAGACATTTTTTTATGTGAATCCCATCTGGGGCCAGCTATAGCTGCCACATACTTATTGTTTGATATACATTTCTCACTTTTGCTTGTTTAATGAGAAGTTTTATCTAAAAAATTGCATTTAGTCCAGTAGAAATGCTTTTCGATGTGATATAATTCTATTAATTACTATATGAAATGGTTTGATAGTCCTTGAATGTATTGCATTTTTTTAAAATTTGGAATAATGTACATTTTAATGGTGTGAGCTGATAATATTCTCTTCTGTTAAGATTAATGTCTTAGTTTTTCATTTCTCTCCATTTTCTTTGCATTTACACTCACAGTTTTAAGTGTTAGTGAATTAATGTAAGCATAAAATTCACCGTAACAATTATTTTCACAGAAATTTTCTTGATATAATTATTTTGTTGTCTTCATTTGTAGCTATCATAATGACATCTATCTGTTACTTTTCGTTTTAGTTTTGGTGCATCAAGAAATGGGCAATCGCAATTTTCTCTTTGATTGAAAACTCTTTTTTTTCATCACTTACAAAGGAATTGAACTAAAATAATTGTTACACTCAGGAGATGATATTAGAAAAATAGTTCACAATAATTAGGATGAACAAAAAAACTGACAGACATGTCAAAATAAAGTCTATGATTTTGATAAAAATGTTTTGCAATTTTGTGCGACAACATAACTTAAAGCAGTATTTTTCAATAATTTTTGCTTAAATATTCATTCGGGGCTTTTATTATGTGACAAAGAAATATAAATTAACATACTTTTTGGACTAATTTTAGTGCATTATTTTCGTAAAACACAGTTTTGAGCAAGTTGAAATAGATCTTAAGATGCAACATTGAACCAG
>JAWQRO010000332.1:0-42684 GCA_033557835.1 Helochares maculicollis
TTCATAGTATTAAATTTTAATACTAAATCGAGCACAAGCTGCTTAAAATCTTTTATAAACGGAACAATGAATAGTTTTACGATAATTATAGAATTTTAAATAATATTGCAAACAAAATATGACATACAAGGGCCGTCCGATAAGTTCTTGCCTCACCACCCGATGGTACCAGTATCGCAAGAGAGAGACACTATCGTGTTCTCGTAGACGGCCACTGTCAAAATTTCAGTCAAATCAGACTCGTAGTTTTGTTTTGAAGAATTGAAGAAAATTGAAAAAGAACAATATCAGTCGATGATTTGATTCTTGTTTTTGAAAGAGAAACCGCGATGTGACATCAAAGAGTACTTGGATGCTGTGTACGGTGACTGTTCCCTTTTGATGGTGAAGGTCTAAAATTGGTTTAACGAGTTTCAACGCGGTTGCACGTCGGTTTATGACGAACCATGCTCAGGTGCCCCGAAAATGGCTACCACGGAGGATATTGGGACAAAAATCCATGATCTCGTATTGGTAAACCGCCGATTTAACGTGCGCGACATAGCGGAAACAGTAACCATCTCAAAACACAACATGAGTCATACCCTGTATAAAATTTTGGGAATGAGAAAGCTGTCGGCGCGATGAGTACCGCGTTTGCTCACTCGGGACAACAAGCGCAATCGTGAGACCACTCCAGAGCAGTATTTGACGCTGTTTATGCGCAATCCGAAGGAGTTACTACGAAATGTGGATCCACTGGTACACACCAGAGACCAAAGAAAGTCGAAACAGTGAACTTCAACCGGTGAACGAGCTCCGAAGAAAGCGAAAGTTGTCCTATTACTCGGACAGGTGATGGTCACAGTTTTCTGAGATTCACAAGGTGTGACTACCTCGAGAAGGGCAGAACGGTCACAGGGCTCTATTATGCAACATTATTGAGCGGAGTCGACACCAAATTGCAGAAAAAATGGCCCTATTTGCCGGAGAAGAAAGTGGTCTTCTACCATGACAACGCACCGGCTCACACCTCTGCCGCCGCCACGGTTAAATTGGTCAAATTGCACTACGAACTGCTGCCCCATCCACCGTATTCTCAAGGTTTAGCTCCGTGCGACATTTTTCTGTTTCTAAACTTAAAAAAGTCACCCGCCGTGCAGATTTGAGTCGAATGAAGAGGTCATCACTGTCACGAAGGCCTATTTTGCAGAGAAAACGTATATTTCAGATGAGTTATAGAAGTTGGAACATCGTTGGGTCAAGTTTATCAAGTTAAAAGGAGACTATGTTGAGCAATAAATCACTACTTTTCCGAAATTTTCGTTTTTCTTTTGTAGTCTAAGTACTTACCGGACCACCCTCGTAGATATGTGATGAATGCCTTGTTTTTCAACCCTCACTGTTTGCATCCTAGGCAACCGTAAATACGCTTTACACGTGAACGCCACCTCTGTGTATTTACTTAAATTGCAATATTTGTAATTCGTTTTACCAAAAAGAGTAAAAACGTATGAAAATAGATAACTCAATTTGCCTTCACCAAACAAACAAATACTATGTGTGTTATTCTTCGCAACCCAACGTGATCGATAATTCACGTGATATACAAGCACCACATTCGCAAACCACATTGCTCTCTACATATGTATTGTGGACATAGAACATACGGTTTCGAGTCACGTATTGGAAGCTGGCTTGAACTTGAGCTCTACATGTTGATGGAGTAGTAAATGGAGAACAGTAGGTAATGGGAACAATTCTGTTGGATTTTTTACACGCACTTTCCGCGAGGAAGATACAATTTTTTCCAGCTTATTGTTTGTTTGGGAACCTTATAGTTTAAAATATGAATAGGGTGATGATACTGCAATCTCAATTTGGGGAGGGGATTGCGAACTTGCTGCATAGGCTGTGGGGTCCTACTACGTAAACGAAAAACGTGCTTAAAAGCGGATTTACTGGATTCACAGTATTCAAATCGAAATACAAACGGCAAACACAGATATTTAAAACATATATTTCTATTTTCAATTTTCTTGAAATCCTTTCCTAGGACCAAATTTACGACAACCATGAAAACGTTTGTAACATATAAAATAAACGAATAGAATAGTTCAATATTGCCATGCATTTAATATCATTTAAAAATTGACTGGGTTTTTGTAAAAAAAACATCTATACTACAATAAGATGAAGTGTAAATGTAGTCTATTCAAATATAAAAAGACTTCTCTGTTGCCTCACTTATAGAGTATAATGTTGCTACAACGTCTTGATTTCATAAGTCAACTTAATATTAAGTAGTAGCTCATGTAATTATTGCCGATTGTACAACCGATCTTATTATATTAGATAGTAGATAATACGATCATAAAATAATTTGTCTCCGAGGTACTGATATATCTTCATGATTTGAAAGCCTAATAACTCTTCAGCATGTAGCTTGTAGCGCAAAAATATGTGGAATGCGTTAACCGAAAGGCGTTATTAAATTATTTGTAAATTAATGGTATTGCCTGATTTTATTGCTTTTATCGTGATATAGTTTTCGTAAACCACTGCTTCCTGCTGATAATAGAATTATATTTCTATACATTTTTGTCATTTAAGGATTACCGAAACTGCAAAATCATTCTTTCTAATCTAATATGTTAAACAGTTACGCATACTTGGTTAGCAGTTCAGTTTAAGTAAATGCATTTTTTATGATTTTTTACAAATTATGTTAAATTTTGTCCTTTTAGGTTTAAAATCATGCATAATTATGTTTGTGGCTCACTTAGTTCTTACAAATATTTTAGATTTAAATATAAGCCTTAGGCCAATATTTCGATTTTTAAAGTAGAACTGCTACTAACACAATTACATTCATATAGACTTCCTTTCGTGAGAAAGGATGTTCAATTTTTTATACAAAAATCATGATTATCCCATAAATTTTATTTTATAATTTATAAAACTAATTCAAATTTATATACTGAAATGAGCTTGGTTTGCTTTAAAATATATGTAAATGAAGAGTATTATTTGATGATTCAAAGCTTTTAACGAAGCTACAGTTTTGTAAACCACCTCACAATTCAATTATCTATATTGTAACACGACCTGACGTTAAATTGCCGTTCGAGGATTTAAAAAAACTGCAATACGTACATTGACACGTCTGCGCTAGGGGTAGCTATACCAAAAGAATTGAATGGAAATGACAAAGGATCGCCAATCAACAAAGAATCATCTACTGGGCAAAAGAATAATACAAAATATAAATTAAAGTAATGTATTTAAAAGTCACAATGAATGTCATTTCCAAACAAATCTAAATTCTTGTAAGCGGAAATTGGTATTGGTATCAATAATTCTTTGGATGTTTTTGTCAAAACACTACTTCTAAGAACTTGTATATTTCATTTTAATAAAGATATTTTCCATCGCTGATTCTCGACCATCATTCTTGTTATTTATTGATTCTATCGTATTTTTACTTGTTTTTGCAATATGTAGACGCGTATCTTTGTGCAGCCAAATCATTTTAGGCTGCTAATTGACTGGAATGGCTTTCCTTTGGTGCATTGTCCGGTTTTAGCAGCTCAATTCTTTGTGCTTCCACCAATTGCAGAACATAGCATTACTTTCATGAAGGTCTCGTTTTGATATAGATCTGGTGATTTTTCCACGTCAGCCATAAATTGATGCAAAAATGCATTGTAAGTTAAGAATTTCAAATCAGAAACGGATTTTTAACGTAAGCCTTTGTCAGCTCATGTGGTATTTAAATCTCCTTCTTTTGGAAACATGTTGATGGCTAGTAAATGTAAAAGGAGAATTTTCGATTTATGAACAAGTATTGCGAATATATGGACGTTTTCCTTAACAATCTTCATAACTATAAATATGATATATAATAATTAAGATAGCATTAATAACGAACGGCAAGCTTAAAAAACGGTCATCTAAATAAAAAAAATAGGTTTTTTCGTAAATAATAAGTCAAAATTATAAACGCAATTATAAGATATTTAGACTTAAAAAATATAGAAAAAGCAAGGTGGGATCAAGCGTTCAGCTTATTTCATTTAACGCCCTGAAAGTTCAAGTAATTTGAATTGACAAAAATTATAGAGCATAGAAATGATAATCATGATTTTAGTCAAGACAATCAATTTTGGTGTTCTTCAGTTAGTAATTCAATTTTTAAGTTGGTTCTTCCATCATTATCAATAAAATTCCAGATTAGAGAAGGTAACAAGAATTAGATTCGGCTTTGGATAAAGCCTCGTTGAGGCTTTGAAGCATTACTTGAAATGCTGACATTGTCCAGAAATGAAGAATTGTTAAGGAGTGGGCAAGCTGTAGTCTGTTCCAAGAGGAGTTTATCTATCATACTTGTAATTCTAGCATTAAAAAATAACTTTAGTATCGTAGATTAGAACTAAAAAAAATATATATCTAATTGTCCAACTTGGCTAATAACCTTTGGCGCACTTCACAATCTAAGAATCAATAGATTATAAATATTGACTTAGATATCAGGGAGGAAGTGCTCGGCAGAGTAATTTACAATAAAATAACAGATGCAACTCAAAGGATAATTGTATGTTAATCACTAAAAATGTAAAGAAAGTACATAAAGTCTGAAGCTCACGTAAGCACACGTGCGGGCAATATTCACGAAGGCATCTAAATAAAACAACAGACATTGTATGAGTACGTTCAACACTAGTTCATTAGAAACTTCAAAAATAGCTTTATTTTTAAAACTGGATCTGGTTCCACCAAATTTACTAAACACATAATTTGTTCTTAACCCAAAATATAGTTGTTTTATTAGCGGTGTGTATTTGTTTGTATACATTGCTCTAGCAAAATATTTTCTCAGAAGAAAAATTGCTATTTGAAAGAAATTTGTCGAAGTTGGAATCTAGATGTTTGTTTTGATTCGTATATGTGGGTATAGATAAATAAAATATAGGATCATATTTTTGTACAGCTATATAAATAACTTTTTTATGCTTATTTATAATACTTAGTATAGACATAGAGAAACCGCCAAAGTCAAATCAAAAATTGTTAGTATTTATCAAGTCCATGAAGGTTTATCGAAGTTTTTATCTAAAAAGCATTAGTGTGGTATTAATACTGTTGCATCGAGCGTTTTATAGTTAATTTACTCACAGAAAGTGTAGTTGAAGTTAATTATTTGTAGTCTTATTTACTTTATATTTAAAGCTTCGTTTATTATTTATATCTACTACTTTAGGTACAAATTGCTAATTTATATTGTGGTCTATTTACTTACAATTCTAGACGAACCTCGGTAAGAAGCGCCATTTGAACTTCTGACTGAAACTTGCCACTGTTTCTGCAACTTTCTTTACTCAACTGTATCCACTTAAATTTGTTATGCACTCAGTTGTACTATTCTTAAGCTGTTACTTGTTGTGAAGCTATACCTTCCGTTAACAAGCTTAGTTTTGGAAAATGCTGTGTAGGAAGACTCTTCAAAATATTCACGAAAACTCAGACATGCATATCGAGCAGAGGAAATTTTCTACAATATTATAAAAATCAAACGCATGGAACATTTCATTTTTAAACAGCATTTAATACAGAATTGTAAAGACGATGCATATTTGATGATTACGAAGCGATAAAATAAATGCTTATATGATATGCACATTTAAAAAAAACTGGTTTTTATATATACTGCTAGAAATGCCTATAAAATCTGGATTTTAAATAATCGATTTCTTAGTCTCCTTTCCGAATCACTATGCAATGGGCTATAAAAATATACAAAATAGGGCAGAATATTAAAACAACTATGCTATATATTCCCATCGAAATGAGAATTTAAAAGTACATTATAGAAAATTATAAATTTTAAAGTAAAGCAAAATATAATTTTCATTATGTGTTAAACTGTGTTTAATTATATCCGACTGTAAAACTGAAAGTTGCAAACCAACGAGAACTAGGCACAAACTTGTGATCGCAACACTAAACCTTTGCGATGCATTCATTATGCACGACAAAAGTTCAGTTCTATTATGGAACGAAATCTAGCTATAGAACTTTGAACCATATTTGCTTACCGTCAGACATAGTTATAAATTTATGTTCTCGCCTCCTAAACCTGAGGTATCGAGTTTAGCTTGAATTGATTTAGCAGGAAATTTGTCGTTCAATCAATATACATAATATATGTAGGAGTATACCTAGAGTTCGTGCTATGGCATACCACAAGTCACAATTGTTCAATTAAGCAATTAGCATAGCTCAAGTACAAATTGCCCTTAAGCTTTAGTGGGAAATACACGTCAATAATGTTAAATTCTATAACCTTCCTCGTTTCAATTTATATAACATTATCTATATAGATACACTTCACTCCAAAACAATTAAAAGGTTCTCCAATAATAGTAACATAATTCATACGAAATTAATAGTAACATATTTCATACGTCAAGAATAATCGTATCAAATGACAACATTTCTTTGATTCATTACCCAATTTTATAACCATCTTTTAGCGAGGTCTTCACAATTCAACAGGGAGGAAAACATTTCCATAAATAACAAATTAAGAGTCATGGTGTTTACAAGTTCATTATCATTATGAAAAAGCTGCATAGATAAAATTTTAATTAAGTACATTGAATAAAAATTGCAAAAAAGCGGAAATAATAAAATACAAAACACGACGTCCGTCGCTGGCCGTGTACAGAAGTGCTAATTTGATGCTTCTAGCTGAAAACGTTTATTACTCCTCTCCTGACGCCAAACAATTTATCATGATCAAAAGAAACATTTTTCATATGCAGCCTGGTTCTGTCTAAATAGACATCAGGTCTTGTATATCTATATTTCAGCGGAAGGAAGGGAAGTAAGGAAAAAATGCGAGGCACGTGGAAGACGAGTATTTAATTTTAAAGTCGCTTTTGTCAACGGAAAAAGGTAACGGATACACATATTCATTTCTAAGCCAGTTTACGACCCTGTTTTAGGATTGAGGGTATCCTCAAAGCTAGAAAACATATCTCGTAAAACATCGCTGTTTCCTCATACCTCCCATAAAATATTTAATTTTACTTTCTGTAGTACACATTCACCTAAAAGTCCTACATATAAAAAAAGGTTGTGCACTTCCTTCATCCCGTTTCATATATGGTCGGGAGTCGAGATGGATGTTCCGCAGAACAGAACGTCAATTTTCAAGCGGAAGCAAGTTTTTCACGTTGCCTCGCCAAGCGTGGTGGTTCAATTCTAAAAGTTGAATTGGCACGTCTTGAATGCATACCGCTGAGGGAATCTTACCGACATTTGTTGGAAGTGACGCGTTTTTGCAAGAATTGATGTTCTCTTTGAATTGATGGGAAATCGACGAACGAAGCTTTTGGTTTTGGGAAAGAAGTCTCGATTTATAAGCTACCACCAAGAGGAGCAAATGAACTTCCTAACTCGATTGTTGTATTGGACGACAAACAGAATTAATCACGAACTCTTAATTGAATCACCGGCCATCGATCGTCAGAAACGAAAGCGGTATATCCATAAACGCGAGTTACCTTCAGTGCATTTCATGAGTGTTCATGTTGACTATTGAGTAAATGAGACCTCAAAGAGTGTATAATGATATTTTCTTCGAAATGTGTGTGAAATGCTAGTACTCCACGCTCGCAAAATAGAATCTCGTAGATTTATCGGACGAAATGATGTTAATTTCAAATATTATCGTATAATTCATTTTTTTAAACGAACGGTGAATCTGTTGCTTTGAAAAATCTTGATGTGTAACGTTTAGCGTATTCCAACAGCTTTCAGCGCATTTCGGTAGCCTCCAGCATATTTCGTTAACCTTCAACTTGTTTCTCGAAAGCCTTCAGCGTATTTGAACAGCTTTTGGTTTATATACTCGTTCGTGCTCCATCAACAGGATAATATAGCACGTGCATGCTCATAAAAGTGAATGAACCGGTAAACAAAGGTGTTTAAATTTACTTTCAATAAAAATAGGACAATGAATTAGAAGTAAGCAAAGAGATTTTCACACTTTCCTGCTCGATTTGGTTTATTTATTTGAAGAAGGCGCCGAATTCCTCAGTCGCAGGCCTTAATCCTGTAGAAATTCCTTTTCACGTGACTTGCATCTGAATTAGAGATAACCTAAAATACTTCGGTTTAAAGTTTAGTGGAGTTCTCTGAAGCAATCTACTAAATTAATTTATTAAGTTCCTTTGCCCACGTTAGGTTCCCTTGAAACTAACCATTTTTGTGTGGGATTTTGGTAGATTTGCATTATTTATGGCGCACGATTAGTCGACACAATTGATTAAAGGGTCCTTTGACAATCAAAGGAATTGCACAGAAAGTCTTAAATCTATTTGATAATTTGCTTTTATAAACTTTTGTCTGTTTTTCCAAGAAATATAAAAATTGGGTTTGAGTTATTATTCACATGAAGTGAAGTTAGTTAAGTGTTCTCGCAATGAACAACAAAACGATTTTCGTTTAATTCTGCGAAATAGTCAACATATTTTTCTGAACAGTGCTTTGTCTGCATATGTATGATAGATCCATCTTGTTGTAGAATTAACATGTCGTTGTTTGCTCGTCCTTTGCTTCACGAAATTATTATCCACTAAATGCTGAAATATGCATCATAGTTTATTGATTATTAAATTGCTATTAATTTAGCTTTTATTGAACATTTAAATACATTTATAGTTAAATTTATTAGAATAAAATAGAAATAATATCCCCATGCGGACAAATAACAGATTATAAGAAAAAACAGACAATTTTTAAATATCTGATTAATTCTTGAAGACTGTTTATTTTTGAATATTATCACTTAGTGCAAAAAGATCAACATAATTATTGATCAACTACACACTTTTAACAAAACTACAATAATTATCCGCCATGCTTTCACATCATACTCATATAAAAAGCATTTTTTGTCAAACCTATACTGTCAGGGTGGTATTTTGTACAAGTGTTAAGCGTTATACACTTCTAGTCTTACCTTTTTGCCATAAATACAAAACTTTAGATGTTAGTTACCATTATACTTTCATTTACACCTTAAAATGCGCTCTTTACATTTCATCGAGAATTTAGGAATTTGATACATCAAAAAACTTACAAGAAGGTTTGATCAGAAAGTTTCCAAGGCGAGATAACTTAAAAACTTTCTATTTATTCTATATTTAACTTACTTAAGCAATCTGATAAAAATTGAATAAGTAACAGAGATGTCAATATTATATAATTCCTTGTAATAGTGATACCTTTAATTACAAGCAAATTTTTCTACTTCTTTTATACATATTATGATGAATGCAATAAAAAATGTGCTTTTTCTCAATTTTAAATAAAGAATATTAGGTGTTCTATTTATTTTTGCTGCATTTTCTATAGCTCTCATCTTCTATATCGAAGCCAGAGCAGGATATTTTATGGTTAAAATAAATCATCATTTAATGCATCTGAGATATACAAAATATAGCAAGATAAAATTGAAAGATACATGTTGGTTTAAATTAGTTGATATGTAATTACTACTAGAAAAGTAGTTATAAAAAGAGAGAGATAGAAAATATTTCTAAATCTTATAATAGAAACATAGATCCATTTCTTTAAAGTTATCAGCAGCATCTATCTTCTTGGACTATAAAATAGACTATTTTTAAATATCTACAAATCAAGCTTTCAGCTCCGACGCTCTTCTACATGTAAAATGCTAAGGTATACTCTTAATTAAAGAAAAACATCCGGTTCGACTTACCAAGTAATTAAAGTACACCGGTGGCTTATTTCATGCGAGAGAAACTACCAGGCTCTAAATTTGTGAGGCAAAACGAGCTTAACTAGTGTTTTTAGGTGGCAGAAGCTTTCTTCTAAATTAGTTTGGTTTTTGTAATGTGGATGATGTGTAATCTTAAAATATGTTTGCGCTTCGGCTGTATACATTCTTCTAAAACTTGATGTAGGTCTGTGTTTGTTTAAGCAACTATATTTTTAATATATATGTAAAATTTTTGAGACAAATTTTGACATTTTCTTACGAAATAAATTTATCATTTTCTATTTCAGGATTTCGCATAACTTTCAGGTTTTGAATAACACCGTATTTATTTTAGTCATAAATTTTAGCATATTGTCTTTGAGCAATTGTTTATCAGTTAATCTCTCTTATTTATGTGAATTTACGAAGCTAGACAACAATTATGGAATAGACAAGTATAGAGCGCTTAATCGTAAAACAGAAAATGTAGTATTTTATGTTGTAATTTTGTAGTGGCTAATTTGCATGCCATTAAAGGGGAAGATAGCCTTCTACATAGCTTCAGAGTATTTGATTAATAAATAGTGTAATATTTATTAATTGAGTATATGTTGAAATTATTAATGAAAACATAGAAGAACGTCTTTAAAATTAGAGATTACTGTAAGTCGCAGTCATTTTTGCTTAATTCTTATTGTAAGTCAAACTACTGTTACTTTCAACTATTTTAAAAATAGCTGCGTTTTTAGGAGTTGCAATAGTCAAATGTTGTGTTTATTTCATGATAGAAAAGTCCATGATAGTTTTGCCATATTAATAAAAAAAACTATCAAGAATCACGAACAACTTCTTCAGGGACTTAGGAAATCATGTTTTTGCTGCAGGGAATATATCTTTGAGGGTGACAACGCCAAAAAGAAAATAGATATATTTAGCACACCAACGTCATCATATAAAGACACTCTAGTTGGGATTCCATTTAGCTGTAAATTTTTGTGTAGTCAATAGAGTACTAATTGGCGATGGGAAGGACTACAAGTTGCACTCATTCGATCTGTCGCTAGTCTTTCAAGATCAACTATTATTAGTTCAAAGAATTATCGAATGTTTAAATAAATTTATAGGTACCACTAATTCTTCATCTAGAAATAAATGAAGCATTAGAGCTTTTAACTATATAAAATAATATAATTTCAGAATGTTCTGGTTAAAGTACTATTGAATGCAAAAATGGGATGTTCAAAAATGAGATGCTGCCATCAGTGAGGAAATAGCTACTAAATATAAATCTATAAAGTAACAATATTGTATAATACTATAGCTCCTAGTAATAAAAACAAGAATTTATGTAAATTAATACACATCTTAAAATAAAATACTTGATAAACCAACCAAAGATCAGCAAATATTCACTTTGAAGGGGTACTAACAATCAAATCTTAAAAGTAAAGAACAACTAATCGATACACGATTTATTAATAAATCATTTCGGAAGTTGTCCAAAATCAAACATCATATATTGACATCGAGAATCTATCCATTAGCTAGATCATCAAAGTTAATCTATTTTTCAAAACAATAGAAGGTGATCCTTAGTAAATCTGAAAAAATTATATATTCTTTAAGAGAAAAAAACTAGCGCTAACTAAGCATTTTTAATTGGGCCTTCAACTGTAAGTTATCATTCTCTGTATTCCACAAGCAATTGATATTCAAAGTAATCCTCAAAAGTATGACAACATACAATGTTCAGCTACGAGGCACTTTGCTGCTCCAATCTGGAAGGCTTTCAAGCGAAAGTGCTGATATTGACTGTTAATGCACAATAGTTCATCCCTCACAAGAGGCCTTCAAATACGTTCTGATGGCAATGATTCAATAGTGTCGTACTGGATCTGTAACTAGACTCATATCGCTAGTCTCGTTAATAGTTTATTGAGCCAACACACCTGCCAAAGTAGAGTTAAATCCTTTGAACCACATAACTTTGTTCCTAGATTTTAAGTGATATTTTCCTGAGATAAAATAGATTAATTAATTACCAACTACTAAAATCTTCCTTTCCTCAGTAAAGTGGGATTTGATATGAAAATAATGTTTTAAAAAAATTTGCACACTTTTAAGGTTCAAATACTGATAAAACCAAAGATTTACCTCAGTGTGGCTTAATAAAACCAGCTGTAGTAATGGTAAATATATTAAATATACATTTCAGTATACCAATGATTTGGATTTTGTTTTTCTCAAATACATTTTTAATAATAATAATATGTTGCTATAAAATAAGCGAAGTAAGCAGTTTTAATTATGTCTTTCAACGATTACTTATATCGTAACAAACTATTTTGTAGAAAGAATTATAAAGTAACTTTTATTTTAAAAAAGTAAAAATTAAAGTTGCCATGCTAAAATTGTTGCTGAAACTACCACACATCTAATATTCAGAATTATACAATTCTGAATTTTAGATATAATATAGAATCGCAAAATGCTTTTTGTTCATATGCATGTATTTCCCTCATGACATGAATTATATAACAAGAGATGCATTTTAGCAGAGCTGAAATAAAAAAAAGAATTGTTGGAAAGAGACAGATATCGAATTATAAAAAATACAATTCAACTTCTTTGTCATATTTTTGAATGCACCGCGGAATTAATTCACGACGTACGCAGGCACCTCGCTTAATACTGCACATGATCTACGAAGTTTTTTCCTTCAGGGATTAACTCTGCGAAACGAACCAGTCCCACTATTAATTAGAAGGTTTGATTTTACACGATCCTATACGTTTTTGCACGACATATCCATATCCGAAGGATTAAAAGCGTTGGCACCTTGTAAAACGAAAAATTGCACTTCGATAATTTCAAGTATTAAGGTCATGAGGCTTTCCAGTCCCTCACCTTTGTTTCTCCTCATTTCCTTCCTTGAACTCTTTTCATCATGGCCTCCTTTTTAGCCGACATTCGTTCGCCCATTAGTTTTACTTCCCTTATTTTCCAACTGTCCCCTCGTGACTCCACACTCTTTTCCTTCATCAATTTTTTTAATTACGGGAACAAAGTCTCTTCAAAACAATAGAAATGAAACCGTGAATTAATAATACTCCCTGAATGATTGAGAAGGACGATCTTCTAACTTTTGAAAGCGTTCTCTCTCTAAATTTTCGCCCGAGTAGCTTTCATTGTTATTTTAAAGCTCCGTTATTGTGACCCGTACCAGTTTCAAACCCCCAAAACCACGGTCTCCTAAAAACTCTTTCCATAAGCCGACTTTCAGACAGCTCTGGCCGATGGTGCTTCGGAACTTTTTTTTTCACCTTTTCTAATCATAGTGAAAAATGTAACGCTTTCCACTCAATAAATTATGTCCCCTCAGGCAGTTCCTTTCAGAAAACTTCCACAACAAAGCTCCGAATCGATTTCGAAGTTATGTGTTCAAGAGAAATAGAGGAAGTTATTCTGGGATATAATATTATTTAGACGCGTTTGACAGCCTCTGCTCCCTTCTCAAAAGTGGCACCGATGCGGCCGGACGCTAGTATCGAAATCGACGCAGAGCTACGAAAACGTTTGACAAACTTTTATTTTAGTTTTTTCTTTAAAAATGCGATCGGCAAATATCATCAGAGAAAGCCATCTCGGGTAATTTAATATTTAATGGTTTTTTATTGGAGTTTAACAGAACTTTGAGAGTTTTCTCATTCTTAATGGAGTTGGTGTCATACTCAACTGATCGTCTAAACGTGCGCCTTATATCGACTAAAATATATCCAACAAAATCGTGTTATTAGTTTTAATTATAAAGCCTTTCACAGCTTCATCGTCAGATAGTTACGGCGCAGATAAAGGGGAATTCTTATTGCACAACTGGTAGAAAGTTCGCAAAAAAATGCAATAATATGGAAGAGGCCAAATTTTCCTGACTCAATTATATTTTTAATTAAGGGGCACACTGTTTGTACATCTTGTTTATTTAAATTAACTCTCCTGTTTAATTCCATCACGGGTGTTAACATCCCTCTAAACGGTGCACATGGGGACTACGAGGATGAATTTTACATTTAATTGTTTCGTTTAGCCGTGAAAATTCCGCGATGCTAATTTTGTTTGCCGTCTCCTCAAAAATTTACTTTTTTTGGCATTAATTGTGCCATAATACAAGAAAACGACGACCGCGAAGCAATGTTATAAATATTTTGTGAATAATTTGACCCCGCAAACGAAGTTACAAAGTTATATGTAAACTTGATGGTTTACTTGGTACACACACAGCAATCAGCTTTATCTGCTTGCTCCATATAAGTCGCACATTCAAATTGATTTTCCATTAACCAAATAATACATGTAAACGAAAGAGACTTTTTTAAACTTTCCAATAAATAGGCGTTAGTTATTTTGAGTTCGTATGTTATTCTATGTATGGAGGTAAGTACCCCAAAATTTTTATCATATTAGCAGAAACAATTGCATAACTATACATAATTCTAGCGGGGATAAAGTTGTAGTTAGGTGAGAAACTTTTTTTTTGATTAAGTCAAGGCCGAGAGCGCAATAAAATTTTATTAGCTGCTTATGATGTAGATTTAATAATAAAAGTAAATTCAATCAAGCCCGTCAGTGGGTCACGTGATACCTCAATTTAGCGAGATTAATTGGAAGTTTGAGGGTCAGGATGAGAGAGGAATATGTTCGTGTCTTAGTACACAGACTAGAACGAATGAGTTGCCTTTCAAATAAAATATATGGGAGCTAAAGCCTTTGCGTTTATGGACCGTAAAGGACTCTTACGGTTTGTCACTTTTTAGAGGTCCTTGGAGGATGGATTTGTCTTTTTAAGGAATATGGATGACGCGTTTTAAAGGTTAAAGTGGATAAAAGGTTGTTTTATTCAGTTGCGTTTAAGAATAGTGCCTCAATCCCGTAGATGCATGCTGCGAAGAGCAGGAATCCTTAGGGTTTTAAATAATATTGGCGGGATATGCGCACCAATTGTAGATTTTCTTGTAAATTCTTGAAGGTTTTATATTTTAGCAGAGACAGACGGCATTAAGAATTTAACGAGTCTGTTGTTTGTCATTCATTATTCATTTGGAGTTGCGAAATTGATGTCATTCTGTCGGGACGCTTAGTGCACACATTATATTTTGCACGTATAAACTATCCCAATGGGAATTTGTGAATTAAGGGTAATAAACTTGACTATTACAGTGTTTTTCTGAATTTATCTTACACTCAGTGTAAATAGATTTATGGCGAGTAAATGCAAAAACTTCGCGTAAACATATGCAAAGCTATTAATACTTTTGCGACTAGGTGTGGCTAAAGGCATTAAAGCTTTTACATGATAAATGTACATAAATTTACAGAACGATAAAACAGAAGTCTATGGAAAATCTCGAAAAGTCTATGCACATATAGGCAAGAATAAACTAAGAATTATTTTAATTGATAAACTGAAGTAAGCATTTTAAGTTATACTCGTTTGAAACACATTGACAGGGGATCTGAGTGGTCAGCAATAGTGAAAATGTGTGGGAATTTTAGTGTTTATGCAATTTTGAAATAAAAAGATTGGAGTGTTTCGAAAATATGCAAACAAAGTGAATGAAATTATTCCTTAATTGTAATGTATTGTTCTTATCTCTTCTATTAGTACCCCCAAGGATATAAAACATTCCTCCTCATCAAACTATATTATTCCTCTTTCATACTTGGACGATAACAATTTAGATACTGTTTTCTATGCTTTCCATCCCATCCCTCCTTTGATTTTTCTTGGTTAATTTGTTCTGTGATTTTGTCCAGCTCATTTTTTAACTGTGCTGATACATTTGGTATTACCTTGAATTGGTGATTAAAGATTGTGTTTTTACTTTTAATTTGCTATTTCTTATTAGAGATATGTAAAATGCTATTTTGAAAAGAATTGAAGATTCTTCATTGCCCCAATTGCGTTAACCCTAAATCTCTTTCACTCTAGCTCCTTTTGTGTTAATAGGATTTTTTTGTATTTTAGCGTCCGTTTGCTTGCTATACTTTCCTATTACTAGTCAAGTCATGTGGCTGCTTGAAGTTGCAGAATTTATTTTCATTCCTTGCTGATGAGGAGCTGTTATAACTTTTTTATATAAAGATTTGAGTCACTGCTGACCTATTCTTTCTTAATCCTGTTTTGCAATCTCCTAATGTTTTCCCTGTGACAATATTTAAACTTGCTATGTGATACCTTGAATAATATTTAATATAATAATATTTAGCCTTGTGTTTACTTACATTATCATTGCCATAAATATCTTTCTAAAAGATTATTTCTTTGTCCAGTTGTCAAAAATCAATTTTTGTGGATTTCATTCTTTATCATTATTATTAAAACATCCCTTATATGTATAGTAGAGCGATGAGTATATCTATTATGTACAGCATTCTATTTTTTGTATATTTACTTTCCACATTTTTAATATTTTTTCATTCCATATCTGTTTTATTATCTCTGCTACTAGCAAATTATTTTTTTTGTATTTGTCATTTGAAGATACTATGTGCCTTTTCACTTTTCTGTTTATGTACGATCTTCTCAAATTATTCTTTTTAGCTTATTTTCTAAAAGTCGGTTTGGGCGATTTTCGTTTTTATAGTTTTTTTATAATTTTGTAGAGTCCGGTAGCTTTATTTTTTGTGTCTATTGGCTTTTGTTCGTTTTTATAAGTATCTTTGCAGCTTATTAATTTTAAGAACGCCATTGACATATAGTCGACGCTTTTAAATCTTCTGATATAAGTTATGTAATTATTCTAGGGTGTTTTCCAAGTACATATTTTTTAATGTTTCTCTTTACGTCTGTTGCATCCTATTGGGTCGCTGAAGGGTGAGGGTGGCGTCCCCACCACTTTCTCATAGGTTAGGTATAGGGATAAGTTTAGTTTGAGGATTAGTGTTAAGTATGCAACTGTAACGAATAGTTATAAGTAATTTGTAAGCCCTTGTACATACCATTGGGGAGTGATTAAATGCAATAATATACAGTCCACATAGTGTTATTGGCTTGATCGTATTAACGCGCATGAGGTGCGTAATTTCGGTCCTTGCTACATTTTGATCTTTTAGTTGGATGACACATTTCCGGTCTTTGAACCGGATAATACAACGTCAAAGTATTTGCTTTCATCATTCGATACTTTGTTGCGAAGTCTATTTTTTGTATTTTCTTTCCTTGCTGTAATCTTCTATATGTCTTTTCTTTTGATTTTGAGGTAACTAGTACTATTCATAGATTTTATTTCTAAGAACAGGGAAAAAGTAATGAATGTAAATCAAACGAAAAAAGGCTTATCTTATATTTAATATAAAATAGCAATACAGAATCCTTGCTCAATCAATTTGTTCCGCAAGAACAATGGTGTATTGTATTGGTGTAGCAGCCTATGTGATATCTTGTATAATAATATTTAGCCTTGTGTATACTGTTTACTTACATTATCATTACCATGAATATCTTTCTAAAAGATTAATTCTTTGTTCAGTTGTCAAAAATCAATTTTTGTCGATTTCTTTCTTTATCATTATTATTATATTGTGCCGCAATTGCAGGGTATATCATAATTTTTTTCTTTTCATTGAATGCTGTGTTGTATTGACGGTTTCTCCTAGGCCTTGCCACTTCCAGAAGGGACTAATTTGTATTTGCCACGTGTCCAGCCCATTGCCATTTTAGAGATTTTATTCTGTTAAAAATATGTCACTTGAGTTCATTCTATTGTCTATACTTTTAGGATGAAATGAAAATATAGTTCATGTAGATAATGGGACAGTATTAGAATAAAGTTTGCGAGCCATTTCCTCACACTTGAGTATGCTAGTTGTACCAAATACTTGAATAATCCAAGAAAATTCCTTCAAATTCAATATGTCATACACAGACATTGATTTGTACTACTATGGGTGGGTTGTGACACATGAAAGACATAGCTCCTAAAACTTGATTGTAAGAGTATTAAAGTATTAAATTCTTTATTGCCTGTTGAAAACTGCAATTTCGAATAAAATATTTCTGTGAATGTTGATGATGAATTTCGACTTTAAATAAAAAACATTACACGCATTCCATTTATTTAACTCCACAATCATGATTATATTTCCCTCTAATGACGCAACTTGTAGCTCAAAACCAGAACGACAAATTATGTAATTATAATAAACAGCTATTCTCATTTCAAAATAACTTCAAACGAGCGCACGAAATAAAATTTCAGCGTAACAGGTGTACTTCATTTTCAAATAAAACAAATAAATGATTATTTACAAAATAATTACCCGGTCAATCAGGGCGATAATTAATTTGTTACGCAACCCAATGAAATTTATGGAAAAGTTAGCGATCAATGTTTCGTTAGCTTGTTTATCAAACTGGTGCAGTACAGCACGATTAACCGGAAACGTATTTAATGTAATCTGAGATTTAGCGAAGATTGAAACTCCATTCCACGGATTACTGAAGCCAGTTTTAATCCTCTCATTGTTAGCGACAGGAATTTACAATGTTGGAGAAGGCAACATCTGTGAGTGCTTTACGGTTTTTACGTTTTTTCGGCTATTCCCCAAGAACACATAACCACAACGATGCAATTCCTAAATTTGTTAGGACAACTTCTGAAGCCCCAGAGTCTTATATTTCTTTGTGGAAAGCTGCTAAATTTTCCGGCTCCTACATGCTTGAGTTTTTCTCTCGACTCGAAGTGAATTACCTGAAGACTGCTGAAGGAGGCCCGGGAAATTCAACACTACTAGAGGTTAAAATCAGCGGTTTTGTCTCAAAAGAACTTCTTACTAGACATATGCATTAGACAAATTGAGATAAATCTGAGTCGATCCGTCTCGATGCGGCTCTGAGCTGTGAAAGGGAGTCTTTCTATGGTTCGTCTGCGAGCAATACACTTTTTATGGAAGATGGCTTCGAGCCGAAGTGTTGTTATGAAATTCTCAAAAAGAAAATTTCTATAAGAGAAGTGTCGTAACTGCCTCTCATGATCATAATGCTACATACTCGACGTTCGCTCTTGTTGCCTTTGCATTTTTAATGCTTACAAAGAGAAAATGTCATTCACCTTTCACGAGGCAAATATTTTCCATCTTTTTTTATCTCGAATGATTTTTTTGCGACTCTTTTCAGTTTGCGACATTTCAATATGTAGTCATATAGCATTTTCTTCTTAATTTTTGTATTCTGCTACATTTATGTGCTACAAATAAAGTCGCTCTTTTCAAAGTTCAAAATTAATTTATTTGAAATTTGATATAATCCTTACTAGGAGGAGCAGAGAAAAACAGCAATTTAGAATATAGAAATGAGAGACTGGGACTGAAGTCGAAAATAATTCATCAATTAAGAAATGTAAATTTAGACGACTTAATTAAAAAATGTCCAGCAACGAAAATTAAATATTACGCGGTGATTTAAAAGACAAAAACCGATTATTCATCCTTCCTAAGTAAATCTATGTTATCGCTAATTAGTTTTGGACGAATGATGAACAAGGGGATATCTAGAAAATTAGACTTGTGAAAACGTTCAATTTTGATAATTATCCCACGAGCTGTTTGCTGCTCTAATTATCAAAGTTTTTAGAGATACATTTACGGTCTCGAATGGGTCAGAGGATTCCCAGTTTTCATTAACGGTCAAATAGAGGACGTCCGAATGAGGTAAACCAGTAATAAAGCTTAAAGAAGAGGTCATAACCGAAAGATCCTATCAACATAAATTTTTGTTCTTTAACACCTTTAGGAAATTTATGCCCTGCTCCAGCTAATTCCCATAGTCGTAGCAGGAGATGGTGACGTAGGATCTTCCATCTTTATTTGTTGCGTTCTTCCCTTTTTTCTCCAATCCTCGAACCTCTTGAGACACCTCTGATAATTAATTGAATCAATTAAGGGGTGTTATATTGGTTTTGCGTTGAGTGCTTGGACTATGTGGATGAGCGAGGAGGGGGTGAACAAACTAAAATTCATTATATTCCACTTAAAGGATAATCATGGCGCTCTTAAGAAATTTCACGAAGTCGAATAAAACGGAAATATCTTCGCATAATTGGATATTTCGTTGCGAGTTGAGAAGTTCTAAGTGCCAATTTGTTTGGACTGTTGTTGTGATCCTAAGGCTTAACGCCATTCATCGCAAAATACAGGACACTCACGAATACGCTCGGATATTTGATTGGCGCTTAACAACTACAAAAATAAAAGTTAAAATATTTTTATAATGCGTTCTTTACAGCTCACGATTTATTTAGTAAAGAAGATTTCTTTTAGTTTGCCTAAGCTTTGTTTTTGTCAATTCTTTCATTGTCACATAAAATATTTTAAATCTATTTTGTAAGGTGTGTTGAAGTCTTTGGAGCAAAAGCATTGATCAAATTGGTCTAGTTAAGAATAAAACCAGAGTAATCTAATTAGACGAGACTTTTTTTATACTAAATTTAGTAAATCACAGTTTATATAAAGTTCATCTAGCAGCTCGAATTTTATTGTTAGTTTGTACCAATACACCAGACGTTTATATAAAAACACAAGTTTATTAAGTCATTAAAACCTAGCCTCTCCTTAACATACGGTCCATTTATAATGTATACAAATAAAGTCAGTATTATGCATGATGTAAATATTTATATACAGTTTTAATGCAGTATTATGCATAAATTAGCTTATGGAAAACAATTATTGGTCCGGAATTTCCAATGAGAGCAGCTTTTGAATTCCAAATTCAGCCAATAAAACTCATTAAAAACAAATTAATATGGTTGGAAAAGTGGATATTTGATAACTGTAACGGTTTCTACACATATTTTTGTAATTTTCCGTTTTTAAAGAAAATTTAAGTAGCTCGTTACGTTCCTTTCATGCAAACAGAATATAAAAGAGCTTTGGTAGCTACATGGTGAATTAAAACTTTTATATTTCTCCCAATGAAAGTTAAAGGGAAGAAAGCACTAAAGTCAACACCAAAATATATCTAACAATGAAACTACTTTAACTTCGTCAAATATAATTAAATACAAAATAACAAATAAATGGACGAAAAATGTAAATATCTGAGACGACTATTTTTACGAGCATTAAGTAAATAATTCAGTTGAAAAACAGACTGCTGCTAGAACGTCGAAAGCTCGACCATAAATATTTTGTCTGATTTATTTCAGGTAAATAAATATCTTTGTTGCCATTCGAAACTCAACAAGTAAAAAGCCTCGTTTATAAATACATCAGGCCTTGGCCCAAGCAGACAATCGATGATAGTATCCATTAATAACATGTAATTTGTGACACAATTGAACCAATTTTTTTATTATTATTATAGGTATGTTGCCTTCTCGGTATTGATTTTTCGTAGTGTTTGTAGAAGCCGCGGTCGAGGTCGCTTTGAGACTATGCATTTCCTAAATGTGTGGATTAGATGTGATATAATGCATGTATGAGGGGAGCCTAATAAACTCTGTACTTTTGTATAATGCTGGGACTGCCAGTTGATCCAAATTTTAATCGTAGATAATTCAGAAAAATTTGTAGAATTTTATATGCTCTCTCCTAGTTTACCTATTCTGTATCAGTGATAGCTATAGAAAAATAGATCTACCATAGTCTAAAAACTACCCATGCAAAATGTTTCGTATTTCATTTAATGTTTTAAATTGTATGATTCATTATCGGTAGTATAAGTGAATACTAAAATATAAGAAACATGTAAAATCTCGGGGGTAAATATACTAAATTCAGGCAAACGAGTTACATGCTATGAGAAGAAACATAAAATGTGGGAAAAGAGGAAAGTAGGTGTGTTTTCATTCAGGAAGTATAAAAAGTTTTCGACTTCTGTTTCCTTACGCTTTACGTACCAAGACATAAAAACAAACTGCTTCCGAAAGATATCAGCCAGTAAAACCCGCACGCTTTCGCCCATTCAGTATTTCGTTGAATAATTTCAACCTGTTGAAGTATTCTCATCGATCCCCTGTAATGCTTTATTACTGCTTTAATTTTGCATCGCGGTGATCGATAGTCGTTTTTGGGAACATCAACATAAATATTGGATTGTAGACTTCGTCCGCCCACTGCGCTATCCTGTTATCACATTATTGCAGCCTCGATAGTTTTTTCTTATGCTCAGGACGCTACAGTTTGGGCTTCTTTTATGCAAATTTAATGAAGTTTACTTTCTGAGTTTCTGACTGATTGAAGCTGCTACTCGTAGAAAATAAAAGTAATTTATCATTTTAAATTTTCTTATTATTTCTTGGTAAATTGAAAGAGCGAGTCGTGAAGTAAATGGAAATTTTAATATAGCAAATAAAAATTCTTGTGCAAAAATCTGAAATTATTTTATCAACAAAAAGTTTCTTGTTCGTGCCGTTACTGTGAACAACTTAAAGTTGAAGCTAAGGTTTTATACGGAGTATGAGAATATATTTTATTCTGAGTAAAGTCTCCCGTCTAAATTCTTGGACTCATATTGAGCAAGTATACAAGGAGATTACAAACATTTTACAATACAGAAAATTCGATATATTCATTATGTAAACATAGTTTTGTGGCTTATCTAAATCTATGTGTTTTATATAATTTTTAAAATGCATTTCGGAATTAAATACGCGGATATGCATTTGACAAACATAAATATAAAGTCTGATTTGACTCTTGTCATCCCAATTGCATTTCAAAAGGTGTATATGAAAAGTGCAATGGCAAGTTGTTACTTATTTTTCACATGTCTTGTAAATGACAAAACTTCCATATTTTTGCACGACATAAAAAATGTTTTTATAGAATGGGCATCGGCCATAAAATCAATTGCGTCTCTAGGAATGATGTGACATTTTCATCAATTCCTTTGCAGAAATAGAAACTGAAACTGAATGTTTTGAACAAATTGACCCTTGACATTGTAACGCATTGAGAGCTGAAATAACAGAAGCTAAAGGAAGATTGTTGATGCAAATATATTGGATTGTAGGTCAGAGTCTAACTTTCTTAAAGACCAAGTAGTGAGGGCTATTGGGCTTGGAGTATATTTTTTAATTTACAAACTTTTTGGTAATAGCATTGCCGACTAAATCATAATCTTATTCAACTTTTTTTATGTTATTGAAAAAATTTCCAAGTAGTGGCTAATGGGACAAAGTCAGTCATAGCTAAAATTAACTCAATTCTTAAAAACCACCACATAACTGTTTTGCTGTATACTTTACAATCAGCTAACAGGGACGAAAAGAAATTAGAAAGTCTTATCTTTCAAATTTGGAGACGTTTGGAGAAGCTCTCATGTGACTATTATCAAACTGACGAAACAAAAAAAGAAGATGCTTGAAACAATTAGAAGGTAAAATACATGCTGCACACAAGTAAAAAGTTAGAGATGAAGCAAAATGTTATTTGCAAAGGCACATGAGGCATTGGCATTTCTGTCTAATACTTCCTGCAAGCCAGGTTTCATTTCCTTGCGACGTTTAATCCAAGCTCAGAAATTAGTGCATCCTTAACCATTTCATATCCGATTAAAAGTATGTGAATGTTGCACTGCAATGGCATCATTAAATTTTCATGCCAACTAGCTACGGTCTTCTTTGCAATATCTTGTTAGAGAGAATGTTAACGAACAACAATGTATCTTTTTATGTCAATGAGATATTTTACTTAGATGAGCAAAAATGATGTTTACCTCTTTTTATCTTCATATGAAAACTAATTTAAAAATCGTCTTCATAAGTTATAATTTGGTTTTCATGCTGAGAATATAAAATATTAAAAAGTACATTGATACAGTTTTCTTAGAACGTAAACAATCGAATTATTTTTAGTAGTTTTGAAATGTCCTTTAGGGATTCATGACAAGGCTTCAAATTTAAATGCGAAGCGGATATTGTAAAATCAGGACTCGGGCGTTTGGAGATATTACTAGAAATTGGTGCTTGTTTAATTATGAAAACTGCTAATTTGAAACAAAATAATCCACGATAAAGTGCCTCTACATGGAAAATGGGAACGAAGAGCGACGTTTTACTATTTTAAATGATACTTCAAAGAGATGTTTAATTTTTTAGCTTCAATTATAATAAACATCCATTCATGGATTTTATTGACAGTTTACTCTTAATTTGACTTTACCAAACTATCAGAAATTTCTTGAGAAATTTATACATATTTCGACATGTCGATTTTTTTGTTATGTTGGCAGTTTAAGGTACATTTCGCTCTTAGGAAAATTTTGTGTAATTACCAAGTTTATTATCAAATTTCAAGCTTACACTGGATGGCACTTTAATTGTAATTTCCAAACTACATCACGAAATTCCTAATAAAACGTTTTATATGCCAGATCGGCGTTGGTGCGAGAGAGGGTAACGTAATATTGTTTAATAGTCGAGACGACTTAATTATAGTTTCGTGTATGTACAAAATTCAGGTATGTGTAAGTAAGGGCGGGCATATATCTATGTACGAATGTACGGATGTAGTAAACTCCAGAAAGCTCATTCCTGAAAATGTATTTCAATGTGCCTGTGTAGTTCTATATTTAGGTAATTTTTGGCGCATAACTTTTCTTTGCTTTAATTATACGACTAAGGTATTAAGTTTCCCGTTGCCGTTAATATTATACATACATTTGACGAAAAGTTTAAAAGAAAAGAAAAACGATCGATGTCTGTAATTAAATTCAGTTTTTTATTAAGTACTGCAGCATAGGTAACATGAGAGTTTACTGAACCAATTTATTTTCTAAATTGAGCATTCGCCATTTTTTGTGAGTATGCAATTTAAGTCAAAACGTAATTAGTTGTTATTATTAACATAAAAACAATATACCTACATCAGTTAATATAGTACTCATAGAATAATCAGTATACTTACAATTATAATTATTGCAGTGATAAGTACCCAGACTTCTATTTATATTTAATGCTATTACGGTATAGTTTATAGATAAGGTATTTCTTCAAAGAGACCTCTTTTGCAACTAAATGTTTTACCTATAATTTTTCGATATTTTCAACAGAGCCTATACAGAAAAGACAGCTGACTAACAATAATTAATATAATATCATTTAAGCCTTGGTATTATGAGCTAATGACTCTAGTGTTATATATTTTGTGTAGATAAGTAGTGCAAGAGTATTAAATTTCAACAATATACAAGGAGTTAAGAACTACAATAGTTTGATATTTGGAGAATTTAGAAGATAGATATTAGTTGTTGAGCTCACTATTACATTTACAAATTTGTTGTTAAGCTAAAGGTTGGCATTACAATGAATTCACTTAGATTCTTCATGTGAACGTATGATCCTAGATTGATAAAATGGGTTGGTATATGCCAGGTGCGCAAGTTTAAAAATGTCGATTTGTTGTCATGAGATGGCGCATGAAATCTGCTGAAGCAACCTTTGGAGCCCAAAGCGCTATTTTTAAGTAAAACTGCTCACTACAAAACGTCATATTTGTTTAGTTGTTTACGAGTTAGTAGCGTTCTTCTTTTTCGTGTTAAGCATGTCGAATTTGAGCCAAATAAAGAGCATTTGCAGTATGTAATGATTTTCTTGTTCAGTCAGAAGAAAAAAGTATCGAAAAGTCATCGAGTTCTTGTAGAAACTTACGGCGATCTTGCTCCAACAGTCAAGACTTGTGACCGCCGGTTTCAACGTTTAAAAAGTGGCGATTTCAATGTTACTGTCAAATAACGTGAAAATCGACTTAAAAGTTTGAAGGCGAAGAATTACAAGCATTATTGGACGAGAACGATACACAAACACAACAAATGATGTCGGAGCAGTTAAATGTCTCTCGACAAGCCATTTCCGATCGCCTGAGAGCAATGGCGAAATTCAAAAGTTTGAAAAATGGGTTTCACACAAACTGAGCGAACGACAGATGGAAAGACGAAAACCTGTGTGTGAAATGCTGCATTTACGCCATCGCCATTGCATCGTAGGTAACGTCAGGACAATCATCAACATCGAGTACAAAACCGAAACGTTTTGGAAGAAAGACGATGCTGTGTGTGTGGTGCGATTAGAAGGGAGTAGTGTACTACGAGCGTCTCAAACCCGGCGAGACAATTAATATCGAATAATATAGAATGAGCTCGAAGACACGGCAAAGTCATTCTGCAGCATGACACCGCTCCTGCACATTCAGCAAAAGTGATCAAAGAATGGATTTCTTCGCTTGATTGGGAACTCTTACGCCACCCGTCGTATTTACAAGACCTGGTGTCTTCTGATTATCACCTCTTCTGGGACGCGCACCGGCTGAGCAACTCAAGATTTTCGAGGATGTACAAAAATGGCTCGATGAATGGATATCAATGAAAGGAGAAGCTTTCTTTTGGAGTGGTATCCGTAAATTGCTCGAGAGATGGATAAATTGTGTAAAAAATCGAGGGTCAATACTTTGAATGAAAAATGTTTTACCATTGTTCTTAAATAGTTGCGTATTTTTCATGAAAAAAACATTTTAAACTTGCGCACTTGGTATTTTGGATTTTTAGTTTTTCTTGCGAGATTTGATTGTTGGTTTTTATATATATATACGAGGTTGTATATTTTACTAATTTTTTATCTGATACTTTCACAGAAAATTTGGCGATGACATTGTGAGAATGATTTTCTTCTGACTTATTGTATAATTTAAATCGAAATGTACAAATTTCTCCTGCTGTGCATATGTTTTTGCAACCAGTTTGTTGCAGTTATTTAATTGTTGGTCGATATGTGTTTAATTGTATTTAGAAATAAAAGTGTGTTACTAGTTTTACATCTATGAAAGACAATTCAGGGGAAAAACTTTGTGTGTTTCATAATTCATTGGCTTTATCTGTCTTGTATTTCAAATAATGGAAATAAATTTTATTAGGAATTGTGACAATTTATAAGAGCAAACATTGAGCTTATAATAGGTTGGAGATGGTAAAGTTTTTCTAAAATGTGTTAATAGGAAACAAATTCGTAGTGACTTAGAGGTTTTTTTATAGGTTAAGTGATTTTCTTGTATCTTTAAATTGTGGTGACAGATTTTTATTACACTATTGATTTACATTCCAATCCTTTTGCAAGGCCTTCTTATTCATTTTTGAATCTTGTTACGTGTTGTAGTTATTTTTCTATAGATTTTGTTTTATTAAACATAACAGACAACTCTTTGTCTGTTTTTATGATCATGATATCAAGATATTCATTTTTGAATTTTGTAGTTTTATTGTAATTTTTATTATTATTATAAGTTTGTGTTTCATTTCTTCGCTTTTCGTTTTTTGTTTATAAAACCTAATTTCTTTGTTATTGTTTTCCTGACCTCCTTTTGAGGTTTTACCGTTTCACTGTCCTAAATTTAAATAATATAAAATGCTTCGGTATTGTGTGATGGGGAATTAAGTTTTGTCTCTAAGCTGAAGAAGTTGTGAAATAGATATTTTTGTGTAATTGGTTAACTTATTTGCTTTTGTGTTCGGTCCGGAAGTAGATTTTTTAGCGTTTTCCACTATATTTGCAATGTTTTTTTCTGCAGTCGATTGAATTTTTGATAAGGATATGAATTTGTTGATCGATGTGTGTTTTACACCAGGTGTATATAGTATAGTATATAGATTTGATGGTCTAATTTTTTTGTAGGCTTATAATCCCATGACTTTGAGAACTCGACATAATTTCAAATAATGTTGGAGGTTATTGCGTATTAAAACGGGTGTAATTCTTATTTCTTATTGCTAAAACACTCCAAAGTTGGTATGGCCTTCAAAAAGGTCAAAACTCCAAGCAAATCAATCTTGTGCTAAGTTCGCTCATTCAATTTAGAAATCTGCAAGCTCTTGTCGACGCTAGACTAGAAAATTCACCCCTTGTCATCCATCATTTATAAGCAGATGCAAACTAATGTACTTACTCCAGGGCTCAATAACCGCTCTGATGTTTAACTTCGCATTCACATGTCTAACGCAATTGGGACAGCTCATGGTTTATGTAACGTTACTATTTAATTCAATTAATCAACCAACATCACCAACAAGTTTTAACAGAATTAGGTTGAAGGCTTCTTAATTGATAAAAGAGTGTTTTTCTTTGGTTCGTAAATTTTTAATGCAGTAGCGTTGCTGCATTGGAAAATCGTATCCGTGTTTCTCTTAAAACTACTGAATGTACCTTTCAAGTAAGTTTACTAAAAGCAAGCTGAAGCTTTTAGACCAGAAAAATATTCAATGACATTCTGCTTGCTGGCTCTCAGAGAATTTCTAAAGTAGCGGAAAATAAAGAAGATTCAATATACCTTGCATCCCAGGTAAGCAATTTAAGATTTCGCATGAATCACAATTGTTTTCCTTGAAATATTTTTACGCTATCATGCTATTTCATTATTATTTCATTTCTTTCTCCCTCTTGTTATTATTTAATTTCTTTCTCTTTTTCATTATTATTTCATTGCTTTCTTTCATTATTATTTACTTCTTTATTAATATTTCACTTTAGCAATATTATATTTTATTTAAACTGCATTTCATACTGTAGTATTATATTGCTTAATTTTTCATCCCACTTTCATAATTCCACTCCAGATTCGAATGTTTTACTTTATATACTTTGTTATATTTAATTTCATACTTTCATTCATACTTTGTGTAATCAGCTATATGTGAGGCAGTATGTTCTCTTTATGTGGATCGGTGTTCACTGCAAGCAGTCGGCTGGTTGTTTTATGTGGCTCAAAGTATCACAATTCGAATCCTAAACAAATAAATCTTGTGTTGCTAAATTTCAGACAATAAACCAGGAGTCAATAAAACTGCGAAACTGAAACTAAGACTCAACTTAGAAAGGACCACACGAAACAATATTAATAATTGATGAAGAAACGTAAAAACGAAACAGAAACCAAGAGAGAACAATTAGACTGTGATACTTAAAATATACTATTCTCGTTCCTGAAAAATAAATGAAATGAAAGAGGGACTTGCCGCACGAAAGTAACGAGCATTTAGCCCCTTTTCATATATCAGAATAAGTCAGACAGGGCTCGTCCATTAGCGAGGTGCTGCTACTGCGGAAGCGGAAATACGTATGGAAACACCAAAAAGTCTCATTTGTGCTATCCGTTACTATTAGATCCAGGAAGTTTTAAAGACAAACGACTATTTTTATAACGCCATACAATTTATAAACGGGCTTTTCTACTTAACTTTGATACACTAGGATATAACTCTACTACTCCAAACCGAAAAGAGTGCTCAAAGTGGGAAAACTTTAAGGACTCGGAGAAGGATGTCGCGGTCCTGGCGATGAGAACTCGTTGCTGATTTTCCTGCAAGGAGATAACTGCCGCTGGCTGATTAGACAACCATCTTTCAAGGTATACCAAGTGCAGTGCAGTGCAGGAGATGTATGTTTTTCCGTGTTGGCTGTTCTGACTGTCGCTACATGTGCGACCTATTGTGTTATCATGTGTAAGTAGCATCACCCACTTCACTTTCCTAAGACGTGCCTGTGCAATTTAAGAGCCAACTTAAATACCTTGATTTTTGTGTTACTGCTGGCTTCACCTTTTTGCCTTTATTTTCTCGATGTTCCTACACTACTATATATATGGGCTTTGTGGATTCTAATTTTTATGTTTCTATATTGTATGTTTTATCTTCTATATGCTTTGGCTATTCCATTTTGCGTCTATCTTGTGTTGGTATTGACGGACTGCTAAGATATAAGTTTTGGCGAAACTTTCACTTTGTAGTTTGTTTACAAGCGAAATAAAGATTTTAGTGTGAGTGTGTGTATGTATCTTAAGAGATTGAAATTGATTTCATCTGCATGTGAAGTTTTCTGAAAATATGTTTCTTGTGTTAGGTGTTGCATGCTGAATTCGACGGAGTTATAGCCTGTGTGTACATAAAATATTGCGATGAAAAAGCTACCGGTGTTGCGTTCACATCGCTTGTTTCTTGTCATAAAACATAAGATTTATACTTGAAATGATTTGAAATGAACTATTCTTTTCTTGTGACAGGGCAGACATTTATAGCTCGTATTAATGAGGCAGAGTATTCTTTTAACAACAGAAAACTGCAGCTTTAACATAACACCCCAAGAGATTATTTTGCTAAAAGAACTAAAACCTTACCACAAGCGAGACTCCTAGAATTCTACTGCATAATCCTTGAGGGTATTGATTTTTACGTTATAAAAATAGTGAGATTTGTGAGTGGAAGTTGAATTGACACATAAGCATTCAAATAGATGTGGTTGTAATAAAAGTATATTGAGTTTATATATAAACGACTACTTTGATTTGAGAACCATTTTATCTCAAATTTAGTTAATCAAACAGATAAATAAATAAAATTGGAGATTTTATAACAATGGGACTTTATTAATTAAATTTTCAATATAAATGGAAAACTATTCCGCTGATTCTGCAAGAGGACACACATTGATTTGAACAATGGGCTAAAACTTATTAATTATTTGTACGTTAATGAGTACATAAAGGTTTTCGTGTTTAGCAAAACGTTTAGTTTTACTTAATTTACCAAAAAAGTACACATTCTTTTGGCATTGAATTACTGTGTTAGGTTTTCGTTATTAAAAACTCCAATTAAATTTTTAATTCAAACTTCAAAATTATGCATTGAAAATGCAACGTTATTAAAACTGTCTGCATCAGATTTAAATGCATGGTTTTTATCAATCGTGATTGATTGCTTGTATTGACAGTCATTTCGAAAATTTAAAATTTGCATACAATTGTTTGGAATTTATTTTAAAGGTTTTTGATCTTATTACAATATTATCAGTATTTATGAAAGACACGTATCAAAATATTTAAAATACATGTTCAAGTTTCAATTTTTGGCAAAACAAGAGAGATATTTGTTTAATTATTACGAGGCAATAAACTTATCATTATTATGTGGGTTCATATCGAGAATACCTTTAAATTTTAGAATTTAGAGTCACCATCTCTATATATATTTGACATACTTCATACTCTTTATACCAAACAATGCCTGAAGAACAGATATCAAAGAGTACATTGACTGGTATAAAGAGTTTGAAGATTTATGCACCAAACTATTGTTTTCTCACACAATTCAACCTTGGAAAAAGCTTGATTTAACAACAACTTAATAACACTAAAAAACGAGTTAATCCTCGCTTTTTTCTACGAGGCATATCCAGAAATAGTCGTGTGTCGGATTTAAGTCTCAAATTGTGATAGTAACTCTTCTATTACAGATTGTAGTAGCAACCGATATAGGTTCTGATTGGTAAGCTTCTCAAAAAAGCTTCGGCAAATATCCACAATTGGGCAGAATATATTTATTTCTTCCCATTTTATTCATAAAATTCTCGTAGCTTTTGGGCGATATATTTCAAAATCTTTATTTATTAATGGAGATAATTGAATATATTGGATCTCTCTACAACTGCACTACAACGCAATTGTGAATCCTTTAAAGAAAATTTTACTAATTTTTATATGTATATCATAAAACTAATGATGAGTGTTCTAATGACAGAATTAAAATTCCAGAATACGGCAACTAAAATTGTTTTCGATAATAATCTCTTCATTTCCTTTATTAAAGTTTTGAAGGAGATGCACTGGTAGAAGCAGTATCACTTGCACAGGTGAACCAATTGCCTAGAAATTTTGTTCGTTTGGTTTATGTGGACGCAAATTACTTCCATGATTATTTTTCAACCATTTTATACTGAAATGTGCTTATTAAAATACTCCAAAACATTGCTTAAAACGTCAGTGTATCTCACTTGGCGATTTAAACAAAACTGAGCTTAATTAAATGCTAAACATGAAAAGATTTCGCAAAAGCAAGTTTCAATTTCCTTCTCCGTAGTCGATTTCTAAGAGTTTATCCACTGAAACAGCTTTTTCATAATGCGTGTTCTCTCCAGAAAAGCTGTGTATTGATTATTTGGACAGGTTTAAGAGCAGTTACAATTCCAAATGTTCAAATTAAAAAAAATCCTTTTGTTCATCTTAAAGACCTTTAGTAATATGGGGCAAAAAATAGAAATTGTTTCTAGAGCAGAATACCCAGAATGAATTGAATGGAAGAGTAAATCATACTTAACTCTAAACCTATCGCTATAAAATGCAAATTTGTTCAACATTTTAAACGTTTGAGACCATATAGTCATGTTTATCTTACGATTCTTTACTGACTGATTTTTATAATCTGGAGATCACATTACAATTAATTAATATAAACTCACTAGTCTAGCAAAGTAAAAAAAACTCGTTAAATTGATTACAAATTATTACCTACATTTTACTCAAATGATCGTTTCTTTAAAACCAAATAATAGGCCAATTCCTACCCATTTTTGCTAAGATACGACAAATGTAGACAAATAGCTGTTACACACCTTTAGAAATCTGTTGCTTGATATCTACTTTACAATCCTAGCACTTATATATTTTTAACTACTTGATTGTTTGGTTTGCACCGTTAAATTCAATTAATAGAAAGTTCAAAGATGCTGAGATAAAATTCTGCAAGGCTACCATTGTTTTCAGGCTCCAAACAATTCAATTGATAAGTTTGCAAGTTCAGGCTTTTATCATTGCTACTCAGACAAGTGTTTTATAGCTCTAAACTGCAAATTTGTCTAGACGCTTCAAAAGAAATAGGGGACTCAAGAGAAAATAATTTAAGACCTTGAGGCTATTAATGCTTTCGTCATAAAAATATGGCGAGATATAGAAGTTCAAGCATGATTTAAAAAAACAAAGAGCTTGTATAAAAGTCACTGCTGCTTATAATTTGTTATTCATCCAATTATTATCTGCGATGTAGGCATCCCAATCTTATTATGCTAATATAAAATAAATTCAAAGTATCGAATCGAGATCAAAATAAAAACTTCAATCAAAAATTATTCTTTTTCATAGCAGACAGGCATGTTTTTCTACAATTAGATTGGGCCTCAAGTCAAAGCTTAATAATTGCCTCATTAAATTCTTGCTGACAATAAAACGACCAACGGTAACAAATTTATAAACTACAATAGATTAGCATTCAAACTTCCAAAGATTTTATTGGTAGGAAGTTCTCCCGCGCTAAGCGATAATAAAATTGCCACGTATTTTAAAAATTGAATTCGAGATTTCGAAAGCTGAAAGTTTGATTCCAATACTTTCACACAATTGTAACTCACTTTCCATATTAGAAATAAAATTTGAAATTTACGGCTTCAATATTCTCTGCGTAGGAATAACTTTACATTCTCAAAAAGATATATCAGGACAAAGGAAGAGAAATACATTGTGTTAAAAGTAAAGTAAAGTGCAATAACAAATAAGCCCCGTTTTTACATTAAGAGCGAGAAATAAAACTAAAAAAATAAAACTTTTTGAAATAGACCTACTAATATATAAATGATACCTGACGTGTTAATAATTTATGAAAATGTATGTGACCTTTACAGAATGGCTCCGCTAACAAAATATGAATTATCCTTAACATGACTTGCAACTACCAAAGGGCTTAAAATACATCACTAAATGGAAATATGTTTTGGTCTAATAGCGACACATAAAAGAGTAAGTTTAGTAAGATAAAAACGAAACAGTTTTAATCTCCTGAAATAAAAATGAGTATTTAAGAAATTACTTTAGTACGTACCACTGATGTACATTAAATTATAATCTACCTCTAGTTTTTTGAAGGTAATGGAATCTAAGAAAATGATAAGTAAGTGCTTTGTCGTTTTAAAGCCACTTCATCCAGAGCCAGATAATGGAAGATGTTCTAAAATACAAAAGGTTAAGCACGCCAGTCACAGCTGATAAAATCCGATATTTCCGATAAAATTCTAGATGATCAACATTATATTCAGACAGAACTCATTCATTTATGTCCAACGAATAATAGGACTCAGACATCTGTAATTTTTATTGGAACAAATGCATTACTATTATCTTTTTCTGTACTATAGCTGTTATCTGCAGACGTACAGTTATCATCCTAAAATTCGTCTAGACGTTCTAAAGAAGCAATCTGTTAAAAAGAGTGAATATTTATGATAGCGCGAAATTCTGATGCAGCCCTAAGAATATAATTTAAATCCTTGAGGCTATTGATCTTCTTTGCAGAAAAATAATGCAATTCTCTTGGGAGATTCCTGGAGAAATATTGATATTGCGGTGAACGTCCCTTAGACGAGAATAAATCATTTAAAAATTGGTTCTTTGCTTTATTCATTATTAGCGATAATAAACTTGCAGTTTATTAACTTTATTGATTGGATAACATTGAATTGACATTATCCTATATATTTTCTACACATATAGATATTTATATTGCAATTTTCATTGATAAGCTAGGAAATTACCGCCGTATTATGAATTGTTTCGTTGGAATAAAAATGTTAAGCTAGAATGTTACCACTATGCTGTTAAGATTTTATGTTGATTTAATATCTTTCAAGACCTTTGAGTAATTGATCATACATTTACTATTTAATATTAAAAACTTAAAGCAATTTTTGTTTTGAAAATATGCACGCTTAGTGTTACAAATGGTGACTTGTTCGTAAAGTCAGTATTTTTTCTACTTATAAGTGCATATAAGGACACAAGGACTTACCTCAAAATTCCTTTCAACATTGACGAACAACAAGACGCTAATTTTAAACGACCCTTCTCCAACTGGCTGCTTATATTACAGGCGAGAGTCAAGCCAGGTGCTGTGGGGCCTAATCCAATTTGGGTATATGACAAGGTTACGTTACGCTACCGGAGAATGAAATGGTCCATTTAATATTATAAACTGCTGGAAAGAGAGGGGATACCCCGATCATTTTTCCCTCCATTTCCCTTAATAGTTACTAAAAACTCTATTTTATTATATTTCATTTCCTGTGTTTCGAAATTTTCCACCCACGACCTCCGCTATACTCCCTATCTATCCATGCATTCGAGACTGAGTGATCTAAAACGAAACGATTGGCAGGGTAAACTTACAAAAATGAAAGAGCTGAGGAAAAGTACAACCTATAAGCTTAATAGCCATGATTTCCATAATCTTTTTCTTTCCACTTGAACAGAAAATGATCGCCTCTTACTTCTCACTTTCTCCATGAATAAAACATAGATGGTTCCCTGAAGAAGACTTAAAACTTAGCGTTAGCTGATGATAAAACTTGAAAATTACATTTGCCTTTTTATTTATAGGCTGATGAGGAAAGTGTTTAGTTTCCCGGTGAAAAGCAGGAAGGATGAAAAAATGTGGTAAAACAGGTGAAAATTTTCCTATACGCCTTAATTCAGCTGGTAAAGTTAAGAAGAACTTAAAAAAATTATGCACATTATCGAGTAACAAAAAATCTGAAGTGTAAATTCGATTTAGCAAGTTCAATAAAATAAATAATTGTGTCACTATTATCAGTCTTTGTTCAAACAGTAGCATTAAACACTTAAATTTGTCACTACAAACGATTGTCCACGCAAATAACACAAAATTCCATTTGACTAATAGCTTTTCTGGGTCGACAAACAGCTCCATGCTTGCATTTCCACATATACAACGTAATTTAAAAATTCTTTAACACCAAAATTCCAATAAAAATAATCTGATTATGTATGGCAGGAAGGATGAGATCAGGGCTCTATGCGGTAATTTAAAATTCGAAAATCTCCCGGCTCTCATTTATTTACGCCAGAATAATTTACGAATTTCATGTTGGAAGTTGGAAAATATGTAAAGCTACCTCCCTCCTGACAAGTGTCTTTCATGTCGGAGAATGTCAGGTATTGATTTTCGTTCTGAATATTTATCCCCTCTGTAAGCAAACTCAACTTTATAGGTATATAAGTGTGACCTGAAATTGTTTTCCCGCGTTCTTCTTCACGTCCTCCAACCTTTAAAATATGGACAGAAATGTCAATAAATGTTTATGTACTATATTTATGGAAATTGAGGATCAAGAGTGAAACGCCAAAAATTATTATCTTTGCTACAGAAATTTCATGCTCAGTTAAACCGAAAATTGAAAATCATCTGGGAAAATTTCCTTTGCAAAAAATATCGATTTCGGCTACTTATCCTTTAAAGGATTCGATTCTCCGCCAATCCTTTGAAACGAAAATCTCGAATTCAATAATATTAAGTTTCGTTAGCCTCCTTTTGCACACGTCATGTCTCAAAGGACAAAATCGCCATCGATAAGCGAAAATCTTTTAACATGTGATATACTAAAGCTCCCCGATTTCTATTTATACATTTAGATCCCCTATGCGTTTCACATATCCATAATTTTCTACTTCCACTACAATCTTCTCAGGATAATATGTTCAATATTATAACCATATGCCTTTATTTAAATAGTCTATCTCCACTCGTTTTTGTTTATAAATAGTTGAGGTGTTAGAATAATTGTCCCCTTTTCACTATGCAAAAATAAGGGATAGCAAATTGGTTTTGTAATTTTGTTAAAACATTAAATGTAAGATATATTCTATGCAATGGAGGAATTTTAAAGAAAATTGCGGTGCCGCTGTGAATCTTTTACTGGAATGTCTTTCATTCAAATTGTCTTGGTTACCTAGAGATCAACCCGCACGATGACAGCTCTTCGGTCGCAATTTCAGCTTCCTTTAGATCTCTCTCCAACGTCGAATGCCATTCTGCGATATAGCGTAAGTGCGTGAAATGTGTGCGAGATAGACACGCCATCGTCAAGGGTGTCGAGCGGAATTTACGTTTCAGGTTCTCTAAATGGGCTTCCAATCTTTATTCAAAAAGTTTACTTTGCTAAATTACTTTCGAGTTTTTTCTTTATTCGTGCGGTCAACAGATTAGCTGATGCAAAGTTTCAGGATAAATTTACTGCTTTAATAATCTCAAGCAGGGAAATATTGCTTCCACCAATCTTGGACACTAAGTATTCATAAATTTATCGATTTTTCTAATTTGAAAAGCACTCGGTTGTATTTAAGTTCTCAATTAAACTTCAAACACACATTTTTCTCTTTGCGTTTTCAAAAAATTTCTACTCGGCTGTACTGTACTAATACTGAAAATACCATGGATATCGCAAGTTAATCGAGACTCCAAATCAAGAACCAGTATGCTTAGTAGTGTTATTATTATTTACTTCTGCAATCAGAGATACACTTTCTGCGTCTTAGTTATTAGGTCCTTTATATGAAAGATGTAATAATTAGTACTGTAGAATATATAGTAAAATAAAATAAAATAAGAGATACGTTCCATATGTGAGAGATACTATACTCGATTTTTTATGGATTATAACATCTAAATTTCAAAAATAAATACCTTAATATTATGAGTAGCAAGGGATTACCTGCGAGAGATAAATTTAATTCCTGGTTTCGGCTTCTGCGGTTTGAATGTAGAAATTGGTGGTTAACACTCGAAGCGCGCTTACAAACTGTTGAAAAACTATTCAAGTACTTTTGGAAGCGAATGGAACTCCTCATAGTTTGCGTATTTACCGTTTACTACAGGAATGTTTGAAATATTCCTACTATTACTCATAAGGACTTCTATCAAAAAAGCGTTTTTCTTAAAGTCAAGCGCAATTTTGTAAATTCCATCTGATTAAGTAATTTATAAATGTGAAAGTCAGGAACTGACATATTGTATCGGCATTCTCTTGCTTTTTGCAAAATATGATTAAAGACCTGAGTGTAGGTTGCTGTAAACGAAAAACATCTCTTACAATAGGATTTTGCTTACCAACGACAAATACGCTAATAGCTGCGTGGGATGATCCTTGTGTTGACAAGAAAGAATTTTGTATGACGAATCTGCAAATATAAAGAAATCGATTTTATATATATATATATATATATAGCTTAGCAGTATAACTAAGTGTAACAAACTATATCTAAACTTTGACGACATTTTCTGTAATATAATTTAGAGTATGTCAAAGAAATCTAGCTAAACAATAACGTGAATTAAATAAATCTAGAAAAACAAAACCATCAAAAACTTAAGATACATCATTTACTCGAAGAGTTGAGATACGTTAATGATTGACCACGCTTCAAATATAATTGCAGAAGGTAATAAAAACGTGAAATGCATCCTATAGTTGCGAAGAATGAGCGAGCGAAGCCAGCGAATCCCGAATAAACGAAGTAAAAGCGGTTTTCTTTCATGAACTCTTTGAAATCTCAATTTTATTTGTAGAAACAAATATGCAAACAGTCATGCTTGGTGTTTGAATTTGTGAACCATTCTTCTTTACCAATTGACTTAAGAAAAGTTTTGTTCAATCTACGTTTTCATTATCATTTTTAGCAAAAATTCACTTGTCAATAGTTATTAATAGCTATTATTTAATTCTATAGACTAATTTTATGTGAAACTTCCTCATCAAGCCAACATTTCGTAAACTAATTACTAATGGTTTGTTCATATTTTCCACTCGGTGTAGGTATTCTAAGGACTAGCTTCTATATAAAGGTTTTCTCACTTGAGTCAAAAACATTGATATGAATCTACAATTATTTTATATTATCTTTGGATCACTATTACAATCAAAATATTGAACACAATTGCATGAAATCTAGAATTGCTGAACAGGAGAAGATAATACAAGACAATTTGAAACTAAAATCTATTTAGTATAAAAAACAAATGATTGCTTTTAAACTGTACTAAAGTGATTTAACTAACTTTATTTGTAATTAACAATAAATCACTAGTTTTACCCAACACCATTCGGTGGTAGACCTATTTTGGTAGAATATTTAACTTTCCTAACACTGGGCCATTATTAAGCTAAGGTCGAGTTACACAAGCAAGTGTAAAGTTCATGTGTATACACATTAATGTCCGAAAACATACCACTAATTCGAACACAGCAAGCAAGCAAGCTCAAGTTCTAATAGCCCTGTGTAGGAATTAGGTTGTACTTGCTGACGCAACGCCATTCATTTGCCAGCAAGGATAAATATTATTCTACAACGGAGAGCAAAGAATTGTTTTCCGTTCGTATTGTCCCTGGCTTTTGATTGACAGTAAGCTGCAAGCTAATGCCTACTATGTGCATAAACAATTTATATTTATGTCAGAGTGGCACCCAACTAAACCCTACACCATTAGAAGCTAAGCTTAATGCTACAGATTAGTGGTATGCTCTTAATAGGGCACGAACTAATTAACATATTGTAAACAAACTTGACACTAGTAAATCAAATCGCCACTAGTGACCTAATCTTTCCCTCATGCTACTACCGCTAAAAACTCGACTTCTGACTCTTTAGAGTCATCAAAGGGTAGTAAATTTCGCAATTACGCTCAATTTTTACTCTCAAATTATGTGGTTAAACATGGAAAAATTTGAAAAGCCACGCGCTGCTAGAGATTACCGTTTTAATTAAGAAAATAAAAGATTTTTTCTGGGCTGCTTCCCACTGGCGGGCGAAGAATATTTCGATTTAGAAACAAAAGAAAGTAGTCGGCTTTGCGTGGCAAACGGGGTTTAATGAAAAAAATTAATTAATCTTATTTGAAGTAAGTAAATGTTTGGTACAACAATTAGGAGGCATTAAGCTTGTAAAATACTTTCGTAATTTAGCAACTTTTACAAAATACTTTGCTAGGGTAAAGCACAGAATTGAATTGTTTGTAAATAAAACGTTGTGAAAAACTGCCATCAATCATACTCAGGAAAATATTTTAAAATAAACAATAGTGCCATAAAACCCAGTTGAATACCATAAAAAGTAGCCATTATAATCAACAATAGTTATGTGGCGATCTGTTGGAAAGCAAATATGGTATTAGTAAAGGCAAACACTGAATCAAATCTATGTAATTTGTGTACGATAATCATATTTTACTAAATATTTTAATTGTGGCTTAGCTTAGCCCTCATTAATTATAATTATATTGAAGCTAAGATTTAGTTATCGATCACCTGGATGCTTGCACAGCACTGTCTTCAAAATAAATTAATTAGTCATATTGGGCAATAGGTCTGCTCATTATTAGGTCCCTCTTGAGACTAAACTATCTAAACAAGATCAAGTTAATATTATGATTAAAAGGGTGTTGCTGCTAACTTTGAAACTTATTGAATTATGAAATAGATTCACGGCAATAACATTTGTTAGAAAACTTAAAAAAAGTGTAGCTCTTTGTGAGCTACAGAATTAGAGATTTATGAATATAGCTTGATTCGAAAAGAATCTCTCTTTAATATGTATCGAACCGACCAACTCAAACGGGGGCACGATTGCATTAAAATTAGTTTCTGCGAAACAATTATTCATTGTTGATGACTATTTAAGCTTCATTTCCCTAATTATTAGGTTTGCATTGAATAATTGTGAACGTTATGATTTGCATAGGTTGGTGCATGCAAATTTCTCTTTCCATCAATGAACTATTCATAAAAAGACCAGCGCTGCCAAAATCTGTAATTCTATATTTTTCCGCTTTATAACTTTAAGGCTTTCGTTGTATGTTATTAAAACTGATGCAGCCTTTAACAGAATATTCCCATGAGGCGCTTAAAAGGTTAGACATCATGGCTTTGCGGTTACTTTACCCTTTCCTGATGGACAGAAATTCATATTTTCATTTAATAATGTTCTCACTAGAAACATCTCAATATAATTTCCAACTAAGTTTGTGATTAATTTTATAATACACGAGGATGAAAATTGCTATTTTAATTAAACTTCGTGCACTAAGTATTGTTTTTACATCTTCGTTTTCCAGATTGGAAAACTGTACGAATTATCTTTTGATTAAATTTTGTTGCTATGAGAAAGTTTTCGCCGTAACGTAAGACTGGTATAGTAAGCATTCCAGCACACCTGTAAAAGTTTAATCAACGGTCTACCCCTGCATTATAGTTTAAAAAGGGGTTGCTTTGTGTTGACGAATTCAAGATAAAGAACTCAAGTGGAGGGGTGGCAATGGCGATGAAGTGGTATCCAGCAATAGTAAACAATGAACAGGTACATTTTGTGTGCAGAACATGGATTCTTAATGAAAGTTCGAGTTCGGGTGCTTGTCTTTGCAGTCTACTCAATTTTTAAATTCACTCCAAAGTTCAAAAGAAGCGCTTGCCAATATATTCACCAATCAGGTATATTAGGAATATATTTTCCAATAACTCGACTGAGTTTCACAGAGGTCCCGACATTTCCGCATCTAACATCATGAAAATTTAATAAGTTTCGTTTTGCATTGACCAATTTTCCTTTTCTATTGGCTGGGAAATATTTCAAGTTATCGTTAAAAACGTCATTTCGGAATGTTTAATCGAAGGCGAAATCTCCTTGCTAGAGTTGGAAAATATCAAAGGTTCCTTCCATACCGCAGTGAAATTGAAACCAACTACAACAGTATAGACCCATCGCAATTTAAAGTTTTAATTCCCATCCTCGCGTTTTTGTTTTTATCGCTAAATTTACCTTTGTTTGGACGTCGCTTTTCAATCGTTTCAAATAAAAATTGGTTTAGACCAGAAGCTCTCGAATCTGGTTGAAATAAGGAGCAGTATAGATTTACAATTATATTTCATGCCGATTTTAGTATCCATCTAAAAGACTGTCTGCATTGAAAAAAAGTTGTTATATTATCTATATTAAAATTATTTTGCGTGGAAATGCTAGTTAACTTCGGGCAAAAATATGAAATTACTAGGAGTGAAGTTAAAAGTGGCAATCCCTATATTAACTAAATTAATCAAACTGAGCAGTCCTTCGACGGCAAGTTCGCTTAATATTAATTATTTAGTTCCCTAAGGGGGGCTACACTACTCCGGACAAGATCAAGGGAATGTTGAAGTGAGATGGATGTAATTATTGACTTGGGGAGCTATGAATTATTTAATGAGTAAGCAATAATAGAGGAAATATTGATAGCATATGACCTACAAATCTTTGGTGATTTTTATTCTGTCGTTATTACCTTCATAGTATTATATTTTGATAGGTCGCACGTTGAGTATCTTTACATATTCATAGTATTAAATTTTAATACTAAATCGAGCACAAGCTGCTTAAAATCTTTTATAAACGGAACAATGAATAGTTTTACGATAATTATAGAATTTTAAATAATATTGCAAACAAAATATGACATACGAGGGCCGTCCGATAAGTTCTTGCCTCACCACCCGGTGGTACCAGTATCGCAAGAGAGAGACACTATCGTTTTCTCATAGACGGCCACTGTCAAAATTTCAGTCAAATCAGACTCGTAGTTTTGTTTTGACCGTTTGTAGAAGATGGTGTATCCACGGATTAAAGAAAATTGAAAAAGAACAATATCAGCCGATGATTTGACTCTTGTTTTTGAAAGAGAAATCGTGATGTGACATCAAAGAGTACTTGGATGCTGTGTACGGTGACTGTTCCCTTTTGATGGTGAAGGTCTAAAATTGGTTTAACGAGTTTCAACGCGGTCGCACGTCGGTTTATGAAGAACCTTGCTCAGGTGCCCCAAAAATGGCTACCACGGAGGATATTGTGACAAAAATCCATGATCTTGTATTGGTAAACCGCCGATTTAACGTGCGCGACATAGCGGAAACAGTAACCATCTCAAAACACAATATGAGTCATACCCTGTATAAAATTTTGGGAATGAGAAAACTGTCGGCGCGATGAGTACCGCGTTTGATCACTCGAGACAACAAGCGCAATCGTGAGACCACTTCAGAGCAGTGTTTGACGTTGTTTATGCGCAATCCGAAGGAGTTACTACGAAATGTGGATCCACTGGTACACACCAGAGACCAAAGAAAGTTGTCCTATTACTCGGACAGGTGATGGTCACAGTTTTCTGAGATTCACAAGGTGTGACTACCTCGAGAAGGGCAGAACGGTCACAGGGCTCTATTATGCAACATTATTGAGCGGAG
>JAWQRO010000333.1:0-42662 GCA_033557835.1 Helochares maculicollis
TCTGACGATGCTTCTTATTAAAACGAAGCGAAACCGTTAAGACTAAAAGCTAAATAAACATCTATAGCTACCAAATAGCGTTTAATTCATAAAATTAACATCAATCAAATAAAATACGCTATAAAAAATACAATAATTATATATATATATATAGTATGTATATAGTATATGATTTAAGTAATTGTTAGTAGGTCCATGTCAAGCTAAAAAATGCCATAGTTTTGTATCGTTTTTATAAACTATCTACTCTTTTAACTTGAGAAGAATTGTATTCAGCTCTTTGTTATGAAGTTAGTCATAACTACGAATTTAATAATTAAATTGTACATTGTCGTTGCATTATAATTGATTTCGTTTGATACCTTTTGAATTAAAGAAACCACTTGTTCGGTATAAATATTTTATAAAAATTAAAAGTTCTAATTGTTTAGCCACTAAAACGAGATTTGTCATCTTATAAATGCTAGAAACTATGATATCTCATAAATTGCATGTGTAATTAATTTCTTTGTATAGTTAATGAGCTTCTATGTTTTATGAATTTCTTTGCGCTTCTTTGATATTCGCTGCAATTATCTCTTTACGTTTGGAAGCGTACAGTTGATATCTTTGCACATCCATAATTGAATCATTTTTTTCTGTTATGCATTTAGTATCGTTTACTTTCACCAGATGATAAAAGCCGAACGGTTATTTTAAATTTAAGAAACTTATAAAATCGTGTTGTGTATAATTAAATCAACTACTTTTACTGCAGGTAGAAAATTCTTCAATTGAAAGTCATATGAAAACTTAAATGAAACACGCACGAAACTAATTTTCACATTCCACTAAATATCACAGCTAAAATCTTTTTTATTTTAAAATGAAAAATCGCTTTAATGTTTGAAACATCAAAATATTTTCAACGAAAAATTGCGTTTGCAAATGTTAATAATAATACTTTAAGCTTTGAGAATAACGACTATATACATACCACGATAATAATGTTTCGAAATGACTCAACGCTCCAGGCAGTTTTAACTATATCGTTTGTATTTGATGCTATCTTGTCTGAAGATCACCAAGACAATAGGGAAATCAAATATCGTGAGTTTTATAACAAACTTACTGCAATATTAATGCAGACCAAATGCCGGAACTGCGTTATTAAAGTGCATATTCGGATTTAGAATGGTAGCATATTTCCAGGATGCGGCAAAGACATAATTAAGCAACAATAATTGTGATAATCTTCGTAGGAAGGTTTAATGATATGGCAGTTTGTACAACGATTATTTAACAGTGTAGTGTTAGGTTTAATATTATAATTATCAAGCAAGAGAACCAATTTCTGCAGAGCTTTATTTTGCAAAAGTCACGACAACCTTGTCATGCGAATAATAGTTCTTTAATTTTTCTAGCTTCATTATTCTAGGTTATCAATTTGGTTCTTTATGAGCCATGCTACATTTTATTAATTTAGAAATGTTGAGTTTCTGTGATCTGCCCAAAATATATCAGCCATTCCCTCGATTCCCACTTAAATTCTGTTCGCCCAAAATTTTCGATAACCATGTAAATTATAATAGAAATCACCCACCTATTTATAATATCATGTTAAATAAAATGATCTAATAAACATAAACAATAATTATGCACCTACACAACAATATTGGGTGCAGCTAAAGAAGTAACTGTTAAGTTATGATCCAATTGTTTCCACGTAATTAATTGCACGATATAGTTTTGTGTATATGGAATCATGATTTTAAATTACTATATTTCATAATGTAGTTGAATTCATTTACTTACTAAAACTGACATGCTCCAAATGCGGCGGTAAGCTTCAGTGCCTGCCTAGAAATATCGTGCTCTTCTCCTCAGAAGGTAACGCTTTGTTGCAATAATATAAAAACTCGTATTGTGTTACTCTTCAGGAAACGAAACAATATAATTCTAAGTGTTTAGAAAATGCTTTCGCGATTGTTATTATTCCCGCTAAAATCAGTCAATCCTCATAATACACTGGAAAAAAGAAATGGTGTAGATTATGGTAATTATCTAACACTTAAGATGAACTTCAGATTACGATATGGCAGATAATTATTAATAAACGGAATAATTAAATTTATGAGTGAGGAAACTGCTCTACTTTCCTTTTAGAACTTTTATCAAATGTCGTCTGCTTCTAAACTATTTCAGATGTTAATTAGGTTCTGCAACTGTTTTCATTTTATAAATCTTATACTTAGAACTAAGACGTTTTTTAACATATCTTTTTATAGCGATTTGATTTGATGGCGTAGGTGTTTCGCTCGTTTCAGCACATATCATTTATTTTACATAATTTCTCGACAGCACATGTTATGTACCTAACGTGACTTCCTGCGTTGTAATTATCCAACATAGTTTACTTTACAATCCATAAAATATCGATCTACTACTTAAACACTAGTGAATACAGAAACTTCATAATCAGGATCACAAAACAGCATTTGTGGTCATTTGGTTGGTGGGTGCTAAATATATAAAATGCAAAGAGAATTATATACGTTAAGTAATCAATTAATTATAAAAAAAACTTGTTCCAGATTTTCCGATTCTATATGAAATTATCATTAACTATATTCTTTACTATTGAGCTTGTTCCAAAACAAAAGTGTGCTTAAATTGTTTAAATTTGTGTTACATTTGTGTTTCTTACTCGAAGAGTAGAGTAGAGAAACTGCATTTGTTAACAATTTGATAAACTACTGCTGTGACACATAGAATGTAAAACGCAAATTTAAATATGCCCATTTCGTGCAGAACTAATTTTAACCTACAAGTATATGCAAATGTTTAATATAAATGAAGTGTTTATTTGAATATTTCTACGTTTATTCCTTTTTAGATTGCTTTTTGCGATTACAAATTATAAAACTACATTCCTCAATTATATATGTTCTAGTCCTTTTTAATATTTTCAGCAAATATTTCCGCCAACCTAATAAATATCTTTTCTGAAAAATCATCTTTTTAATATAAGTCAACGTTTTTGAATTCTCTCTTGCAGTTCTTCAGCAGTATTTGCATGCCTTGCCCAATATTTTAATAAATATTGCCGAAAAGAACGAAATGGTGTATAAATTGATTGTAACTATTTTTAATGAACCATCAATAATATATACAAAACAGAGTGTTTTGATTGACTCATCGACGCATATCCACTACCAAGTTGAAGAAATTTCCTTTTTTATGAGAGTGAAAATGGGATTGTATGTGTTAATAATGACTCATACAAATCAAAAAATGCAATACATATAAAAATTAAATTTTTAGAGTCTATGTTCAATATTTAGACACGTATATTTACCCAGTATTCATAAATTATTTAACAAAAAGGTCAATAACGGCTTAAAATTTTGTTCCTTCGAGAAACACATATCTTCAAAACCACAGATGTTATTGACAAGAAACTATCTATGTATATTCTTCTATAAAAGAAATACATGTTTTAAGTAATTTTTCGAAAATTCAATTAATATTAAGGTGAGAGATAGTTTAATTGATGTACCTGTATCTCAAATACGGTTGATGCTGCAGATGAGAAAATTGAAATTAAGATTTTGCTTCAAAATTAGAAAAATACATCTCGTATGATATTTTTAAATAAAAATGCCCATAACTGTCAAGATATACATCGCTTTTCTATGTTCCTTCAATTGAAGGGGGTGTATACAAAATAGGGTATCTTAAAACTAGTGATGAAGTGTTAAAACTTCTAAACTAAAGACAGTCTTGCTTCACATTTGTCAAATTAACTTCGCTTATCAAAATTTTAAAATGACGAAACATTTTTTAAAATTTATGTGACAGTACTTGAAACGAGCAAAGCACTTCATCTGTCATCTTCTGGTCCCGAGGAGCTTTATGAAAGCAATTGTTAGACCATTTTTCTAGGGCCCTCTGTTTTTGCCTACATGACCACTTTATCAATATTTATGCAGCGTATTTTAATGTAAATATATTTAATAAAAAATAACACTTGCAAAACATGCAAAATATTTGTCATGCAATAACATCTTACTCCATTGTGTTTTTTGGAAGATTAATCAAATTAAGCAAAAACGGAAGAAAAAAGTTGAGCAATAGAGCAATTTTATCAACCACTTATATTTTGAATACGACCCCGACAGTGGTATTAGAGCACCCCTAGCTAAAATTCTTTAAGCACAAGCACTTTGTCTAATAAAAGTTTCCCGCAAAATATCTAGTTTGATGTTTAGAGGCAAGTCTTTTGATACAGGATCTCATGAAATATGTTCTTATGTGTGCCAAGTTTAAGTTTTAAATAAAAAATGGGAATTCCATTACTAAACAGATATTTCTAGTGTACAGCCTCTCTAGAAGAAGATGACGATTCACTTGAAAAGTTTCTGTTGGTTGGTTTTCCGAATTACTGCTCAAAATTTGTAAAATAATGTCTACGTTATCAATGAATGTCTTATGAGTATTATAAAAAAGTCCAAATAGAAATCTTTGGTTCTGCTGATTATTTCTCTTACATTATGAATATAATCTATGGTACTGAACTCAATTCGGAAGCCCGCCTGTTCCCTTTTGTCAACACTTCATATATCACTGGCAGCAAGCCTATTGTGCAGTAATTTCTAGTGTCTTCTTATTTACTTACAAGAGTGACGCTCTAGTATGTCAGGTTATGGAGTCTTTCTTAGAATGGTTAAAAAGTCACGAGGAAGCAACGTCTTGATGGTTTTGAGCCACAAGTTAATACTTCCTTTAATGTATTATCAAAACATTTTTTCGAAAGAGATCAAGATCTAAAATATAGTATTTTATATGCTTATTTACTGACATTAGGAAGCGAAGTTGAAAAAGAATTAGATAGCACAAGAAATAGCTTTACGAACTGTAATGGACATTCATGGGTCGTTTGTTAATACGTCGGCAATTTTAATGAGCATACTGGATAACGATCAGTCCTTCGATATGGTCAAAATAAGGCGTTTACAAGAAAAGGCATTTCGTGTCTGCTATAGTCCTTGATAGTCATCGACCTCATGTAGATCCTTCATAACGAAGGAAGAGAAACTATTGAGTATGGCGTTGACCTAGACGGTATACTTTAAATGGAAAAATTATGTCATTTCAGGTCGAATATGGACTATTGTGTTATTAACTTTTAAAACAACAATGCTAATAGTAGAATGGTTTTGACATAGTTTTAAACTGACTCTTCAAGACAAAACTTCAGCTTCACTTATCTCATATAGTTTTATTCGAGAATTTTTCAAAATAGTAGTCTCATTTTATCTCAGCTATAATAAAATGCACTGCTTCGTTGCACTCTTGAGTTAGTATGTAACTACAAAACATATTCTAACGTAAACACCGATGAACTTCTCTGTGGACGAATTTACTCTGCAATATTCTAAATTTAAAGCAACAAATTCTATGTTTGTCTGCTTCAGAAGATATTGTATTCGAACTGTTTTTAAATTACATCCATAACTATTCATATCAACTAAAATCTACACAGCCAAACTAAAGCTCGGAGCAGGATCAATAATGAACATTTACGGAAAGAACGTAATAACAAGATTGTTCTTAAGGTAATCAATACGCGGTTGTTGAATTTCAAATATTTCACTCCAGATGACGTGTCCGTTATAAATTTTCCAGAAAAAGCTACATTTCCATTTTCTAAAAATACTATATTCGTCCTTTGATAACGATTTGTTATTCTTTTTGATAAAACTTGACCTTTAAATCTGGTTTCTCAGCCATTACTTATTAATATTTCATATTCACTGTTCACGATCATGTATAAACTAAGAAATACATTTATATTATTTCATCGAGAATTCAATATAGGCGTAAAAACCACTGCCAATGTTAATTCTATGCTTATAGCTTTATTGATTTTCCGATTACTTTCAAAACAATATATCAATAATCTTTTAATGCCCTTTTGATGATATTCCCACGATAATTGCTAATTCGTAGGTGTAATATAAACTACATGAGCTTCCAACAAACAATTATCAAAATGTAATAGAAAAAACCTTTAATATCAAACTCTTTCAAGCTGAGTGAAACGTAAGGTTTATTTAATTTTAATACACCCCAAGAAAAGATTTACACCAGGATGAAAAGATCAATTGAATCATAATATTTGTCTTCGGTAAGGCTTATTTTAATGAAATAAAAAGAAGCAACTTTATAAATGTAGATTTAAATACCATAGCGTGATAATTCCTTAACAAAAGTAATGAGAATTTAATCTTTCAAGTTCAAATTACCCGTATAATTCATTTGTAAACCACACTTTATTTTGTGTCATACAATCTCATTTTCGCTTATATTTCACGCTTATTGCTTTCATTCTAAAAATCTGCAAACATTAATATCTTTCGTTGGCATGCAATATTTGGTAGGAGGAAAATCGTTACCACTTCGAAGAAACAAAAGACCAAAGAAAAATACTCATGAATCAACGGTAAAATGTTAATTTGCATTACATCAATGATGACGTCACAATATAACGTCTACAAACAAAACATTTTGAAACTTATATTCCATTAAGTTGGTGGTTTGAAAGTTTCTTTGTTTAATCCTACATAGCCAGAAAATGGTAACATAAAATAATATATTGCCTAATCTCTACACTTATTGTTAAAATAAGAACAGTTTATGGTTTAAAGATATACCCTGTCTCATTTTCTTAGTAGTTTACTATTAAAAAATTATACTCTTAAGGTAGTAAAAATTTTCAGTCGTTCTTGAACTCGAATAATTAGTATAATTTCTGGCCGTGCACCTACAGTTTATGCGAATTATGTTACTGATCCAGAAGTTTGATAAACTATCGGCACGATAAACGAGTATATTTATAAATTTGCGCCTTGAGAATATGAAGCATTATGTTAATTCCTGTGTTGCTACATATGTACCTGTTCAAACGCTAGTGTGTGAAATACTCCAAGAAATCATTTTCAAATACTATATCGTAGTTTATTTAAAAATAGAATCAGTTGTACTGTTGCTGTTTGACAAAGTGTTTAAGTTTTTGATTTAAATTAATTTCATTTTGCTACGCTTTGTGCGCCTTTTCATTTTTAAAAATTTTATGATATATAAATTAATCAACTTATTTAAGTATGCTTTTTTTAATAAGATAATGATTGATACAAAGCAAGTAATTTTAAATTGAAGACGAAGGGACCATTAAATTTATTTATTATACATTAGTTTGTTAATTTTAAATCATTTCTTTTGAAAGAAAAATGAAAGTAATTGAAAATTATTAAAACCTTTCTCTAATTGCAAAAAAATATATTTTTTATTTAGCAGTATATATGTTCTTGTTGCGTTTTAATTTAATATGTGCGTCAATGTTTAGTAACTCCATTAAATTTAAAGATGCATGTTTGCTTGTTGCAGTGTGTTATAAAACAGCATTTATATCAAAATTACTTAAAAATTGATTTAGCTAATGAGTTGCACAAATCATTAAGTTCTCAATTGCTGCAACCTTTTCTTATTAAAACAGCAATCTGCATAGTATGTATTGCATTTTTGCAGCTTAATAACATTGTAAAGTTTTAAATTTTACGCATAATGCTAATTTTTCCGTGATTATAATGCATCAACTTTGAATAGGAAATTTAAATATGGAGATTACAATTTAAAGTAATAATAAAGACATGTGGTTTATCGAATTTATATGAACTCGTATTACTGAAATTATAGTGTATGACAAATGATGGCTTAACACGAATCGGCTTATAATGAAAAGCCGGTGGAAAAATTAAGTTTATTCTATAGAAAAGTATCTTAATAAGCGAAAGAATTACCATTCTTAATTTTACACAACATTTTTGCACTCTGGGCGGAAGTATACCTTACGAAAATAACATAAATATTTACATTGTTCCAAAGCAAATTACTTTTAAATTGAATCATTTTGTAATAATACATATTTTATAATATATGTTTTTAATATTTGGGGCATGATTTTGCCAAACTACCTGCATTTATAAAAATGTTTCTATAAATTATACAGTCGTTTTAAAATGTTTAAGTTATTTACATGCCTTTAACCTATTTCAAGTTTTGAAATTATTTATATAGAATATTCATGTGCTTTTGGACGTACTAACATTTACAAATAAGTAGGGTAAATGGAAATCTAATACTAATAAGAAATTGGCTAAGAGACGTTCTATACAGTTTTATTGATGTAGTTAGAAAAACAATATTTTTTCTCACAATTGGGGCAACTTCGATTTTATTGGAAAACATTGGACCCACTAACTGCATATATATCAAGTTTTTACATTTTACCTACTTCCGTGGTCATGAAAGGGGATTTCGGTACATAAAATCAGACTACGATCTAAGATCAAAAGCGAACCAATAGCACGATAACCTCGATTAAGGAACATTTATTTAGAACTCAAACGTTTCTCAGCTTTTCAGTTATGTAAAAAATATAGTTCGTTACAACGCAAAATGAAGTATTACTGATGAATGTAAGGAAAAGGAATTGTTGCGTGAAATTTTTAATATTGCTAATAATAATTGCTTATTTTGGTGAACACAACAGCAGTGACATAATACTATAATTATTTGATAGCTTGAGATGTTTCGTTCTATATATTTTTAAAGAATTTCTGTTTGATTAAATTAATTTCACGTTGCATAACAGTAAATAGAAATTTGTGCTTCAGCAAATTTTATTGTGCACTTTTGTTTTTCAATTGTTTCTAAAAAAATGATCTGCGGCATTATTTTTATAGATTCGTATGTCTTTGCTCAATCATGATTCAAGTTAATTTTGAGTATTAGTTTTCCAACAACGCAACAACTCTTTATATAATTGAGAAGACCTAATACATCTATTGATAAATAAGGGGAGACTACTAATCAACGTCAAAATTTACTATAAAAATGTAAATATCAACTTGTTATAGTAATTTTACATAATTATTAAAGTTATACGTATTAATGGGGGAAACTGGACTTTATTTGCTCATTGGCTTAATATGAAAATGTAGTTTATCATTTAAAATCATGCGGACTCGAAATTCATTTACTTAGACAAGATTATATAGAATACATAGTAATGTGTAAAAATAAAAGCTTGTCTAGAAGAACTGTAAGGAAAATTTATAAAGTTTTAAAATATTGCATTTCATTCTGTTCTGAAATGCTATCCATGAGCATAATAAAATTGCTTACACGACAATTTGTGCTACAAATTCACATTTTCTTCTTAATTAAATGGCATTCAGCTTCTACCTCCAATGAAAAAACTTCAACAATGCAGATTGTGACTATAGCATTTTTTGATAGTTTAATTTAAATGTTACTAATAATTTCTCAAGTATTTCTAACAATAGCAAAATATATGAGGCTGAGGTAAAATTCCATTTATCTAAAACTCTACTATTCCAGATAAGTAAAATGTAACCACGTATATTCCGTTTCTCATCAACTATGCTTCAATAAACATTCTATAAATCTATTCTTCCTGTATGTTTTAATTTTTGCTTTTGTAATTACATACTACTTGGTTGTTCATAAAGTGTTGGGGGTCGATAAGAAAGGAAGTTGCTACTAGCCTACATTTTTTGTTATGTTGGTATACTCTACATATGGATGTATGTAAAGTTTCATTTCCATCTATCAGTTCATTCTTTGTTTACAAGCCATTAAGTATCGACGTGTCGCAGTATTTTTTACAATGGGAAAATCAAGTAACGTGCAGTGATTGAATGTTTATTTTTGGAAGATTTAAAAGCGAAGGAAATTTATGAACGAATGTTAAAAGTGTGTAAGGACTCCTTGGCTTCAATAAGTACAGCAGAAATATGGGTTGCTAAATTTATACGTGGTCGTACAATCTTTGAAGACGATCCACGTCAAGGACGTCCACAAACAGCAACAATACTAGAAATAATACAAGATATCGTATTGAAAAAGCATCGATTGCTGGGAACCTGATTTTTCGACTCAGAAGCGAGTTCGTGTATACAAATCGGTCAAGAAGGTGTTAGCATCAGTTTTTTGGGATGGGCAAGGAATTTTGTTAGTGGATTATTTGCAAGCTGGAAAAACATTAAATTCTAAACATTATTGTAACCTTTTAGACCAGATTAAGAAAAAGTCATGAAAAAAGACCCGGTTTGCAGAGTAAAAAAATACTTTTTCATCAGAACAGTGCACCGTGTCACAAACGTATTTTGACAATGGCTAAAATCCATGAATTAAAGTTCGAATTATTGGAGTATCCACCATATTTACTACCGACTTTCTTCTATTTCCAGACCAGAAAATTCATGCGTGGAAAGTGATTTTCATCAAATGATGAGGTCATGATAGATGCGGAAGCGTATTTCGTAGCCCTTCCAGATTCTCACTTCAGAGATGGAATTCATAAATTGGGATCTCGTAGGAACAAGTGTATTGATGTTCAGGGAGACTATAGTGAATAATAAAGTGTATTTCAAACAATAAAATTCTGTTTTTCTTATCGAACCGCAAAAGTTATTGTACATATTATTATATACCGTTGAATATATTTTCCAGCATAACCTTATATGATTTGTAAAATTATCACTAACAAGATTGCCAACAGATTAGTTCTTACATACTTTCAAATTTTTACTGGTAATATTTATCTATATCCAAGAAATTTAAACTCGTTTTTCTTCAAGTTAATAATTAATGTTTTAACTGACCAGTACAGCTTTTGTAGATAAGTACAAGTACAAATAAGTACAAACTATTGAACTATTGAAAAATAATTATTAAAGTAACAAATTATGGGCAACATTTGAATAAATGCAAGTATATAATAATATTTAATCATTATTTATCAAACTAGAATATTCATAGTAATATCACTAACAGTTTGAGAATTTTCATATATCGCTTCAAGATATGGTTCTGTAAAGTCGTGAAAGTATATGTAAAAAAGTATAAGTTTTTTTTGTGCACTGATAAAAACAAAATTTTATTAATATGCAAGGATTGTAAAGTATTCACAAATCCTAACACAAAACCTGATAAAGCTTGATGACACTTTTAATCATAAACACCTTAAAATATTTGCCATGTAATGAGTAGTATAGTTTACAAAATTAATTGCAAGGAATGCAATAAAAACTATATTGGAAATACGTCCCAACAACTCAAAAATAGAATAAACCAACATAAATCAGACACAAATATTAAAACAAACAGCACAGCTTTAGCAAAACACGCCAATGAAAAAAAAATCATTCGTTCGACTACGAGAACACGAAAATTCTAGAGATTGAAAACAACACAAGGAAACGTCTTCTATTGGAAATCCTTCACATACAAACAGAAGAAAATGCCTGCAACAGCAAGAAAAACATTGCCGACCTACCACCAGAATACGAAGCCATACTTACTACAAAAAAAACACAGAAGGCACTAAAGTAACCAAAACAACTAATTGGTTACCAGTAAATAAAATGTTTGTTTACAAACAATCAACATAAAATAAATAAAAACGTCACTTCTGACGATGTTTCTTGTTAAAATGAAGCGAAACTGTTAAGACTCAAAGCAAAATAGCTACTAAATAGCGCTTAATTCTTAATATTAACACCAATTATATATATATTATTAATCCAATTTTAACCTTCTCAAACACACATTTCTATTTCATTTCAATGATTCTAATAACACTCTAAGACTTTTAAAAAACAAAAATTTTAAAAATGTATCATTGCGTTTTATCTTTTTTATTTTTTCAATTTTAAAGTACTGGTTAGTTACCTGTAATCTGCATATCTAAATAAATATATCTCGTGCTTAAGTCTAGACACAAAGAAGTTTGATTTGTTAAAACATTCCTTTATAACTCTTTACGACTGTGTTTAACTAAGGGGTAACAGTATCGAAAAACAGTTCATTTTTAGAAGGCAAGGACAGAAAATTTCGCAAGGTAAATGGTCAAGGATAATCGTGCAATTTTAATAAATGGACAAACACGATTTCATAAAGCACATAAAACCCGGAACGATTTCAAACTGCGACATAAAACATTTTACATAATTTTTCACAAATTAATTCAGTATGGAGCCTATCAAAAATTCTTTTGGAAATTTAAAACCCTAAATGACCACGAGTAGACCATAAATTATGAATGGTGCAAACAAAGATACTTATGTGTACTCTTTAATTTAAAACCTGAAAAGTGGGTAGCCATGATAAAAAATATTGAATGATGCAGTTGTTGTCTCAATGACCACGTGTTCTAGTATTGTTGTGTACTAATTTTTGTTATAGGTCAAGTATATAAAACGTGGTCGAACTTTTAAATATCGCGTGTCTACTAGAGTGCATTTTACCTCCATAATACTGGGATAGGAAAAACTGAGTTGTTCATTTTGAACTCAAAACCTAATTCGAAACTACCTTTACGGAAAATGAAAGCTTTTCATTAAAAAATTACACATATTGAATTTATTCAATAAATGTTTGCTGCCTAAAATTATTGGTTCCATATCTGTATGCGCGTGTGTGTGTGTGATAATTTATAAAATATGATTAAATCGCAGACCCACTAATTTTTCAACGCGGTTCATTGGTACAAAACGTAATGTACAAATATAGCCTTAAGTTCTTAAAAGTGTAATAAACATGAAGGGCTACTGATGCTACATTGATTCAGCATATCATTAACATAAAAACAAATATATTTGCATACACGTTTGGGACGTTGATTTAAGAGATATATTTTTAGATTTATGATTTCCTAATGTGCTAGTAACTGAAACACCAAAATATTTGCAAAATAAATAAACAGTAACATAATTTTCAATTATATTCCACTACGTACCATTCAAAGTCAATGTGCAGATTTAAATAAATCTTATCGATCAAAAACCCAAAAAGGATGTTACCATGAATCACATCTAAAAAAACATTTAAAAGAATCACTGAAGGCACTTAACACCGTTCTTTAAACGTCCGATTTGAAGTTTGTTGACCAATTAACATGTTAACACAAGAATAATTTAATCATTAATGAACACACAGTTACGGCCATGCTAATATAGATATTTTCAAAAGTGCAGAACCGCGAGAATATGAATTTGAAGAGAATAATATTCTGTAAAGTCTTATATATAAATGCGGAGGTGTTGTGTACAATTGGCGGTCTCGGACTCCTACCGCAGCGCCACGTAGTGGCGACGAGAGTGTTAAGAAAGCTACTGTAGAAGCCGGCCTACTTGCGATTAGTATCACCCCCTCTGCTGAAACACGCGATTTCCATCAAATACTGCAGGCATGCTACGAAAGACAACGGGTTAACAGTTCTCTCAAGATATATCTGAGCTTTTGGCAACAGTTTTGTTAATATTTTAGCGCTTTAGTCTTCGACCATAATTTTAAAATGAGGTTTTCCACCTGCTGAATTGTTGGCGCAAACGGATTGCGATCTATTGCATGACCATAACCTTTTAACTCTACAAAATTATTGAGGAAAAGATTAAGCTGCAACCATGTTTGAAATAAAAAATGCTCTGTGGTTTTTTTTAATATTTTTTAAAACAACTATTATTTTATTGGCACAGCTGTTCGGTAGCCTCATAACTGACATAGCAGAAAATTAAGTCAACAAAATGTTGCTATCATATCGAACAAATCTTTGTGCCATATTATAAATAACTTAAAATAGAATTGTAAGCTTGTAATAAGTTTACAACAATAATCCTGAAAATGAACATGTACAAAGTTTTTAAATTTGATGTAATCATTTCCAACTACACGCAAATTATACCACCAATTTCGCAAATATCAAAAATGTTATCAAACACGTTACGTCAAAACTAAATATATAGCGCAGAATTAAAATTTCAATTAAGACCATTACTTTGCCCAACCATGTACGTGACATAGATACAACGGTAATGTATTAAATAATTGCAAAAAATGCAGTCATTGTTCAAGTGTTATATAGAAACCTACTAAACTTTTGACAAACGAATACAAGAAGCAATGTCAATCAATAAAATTTGCACTACGTTACAATGTATTTAGTCTGAAAGAAAAGTAGGACAAGAGTAGGTAAAGTAAACAATATCCTTTCGTCCGAATGAATGAATACAAAACATTTTCGATTTTCAGGAACAATCGTATGGAGAAATGTGAATTATTGCATTTGTGCCAGTGACCTGTACCTTTACGCTTATCATTTAGCATTTATCTACAAAACGTTTCAAAGCTTCTAGATAAAAATATAAAACTTTTTTTATAGAACATACCGCTGGGTAAACTACTTTTTTAATTACTATAAGGGTTGAATTGGTCATGTTTACGTGAATGGCATAAGCACAAGTACGTATACGTTTCAGCAGCCATGCCACTAAGCAATTTTTCAAATTTGTAGAAAGTCGATGCTAAAGTAGCTTAAAACATTCCACTTGTCAAATTTACATTTTACAGAAATTTACATAAGTGCATAGTCGTTAAGGGTCTATTAAAGTGTCCTTAAACTCATACCGCAACTTATATTTATTTCTCTACGAATCACTGCTATAAATAAGTACGAACGCCTTTTCTAAAAATATAGAACGCCTTTATTATTTATGAAAATTTCAAGATTAATTGTTATCACTTAATCAATTAATAGTTGCTATTCGTATACTTAAAACAATATACAAATTTTGCTGCAATATTATAAGTCATCTGATTTTATTTGTACTGTATAAATGTGTTATATAACATCCCTCTTTGAATGTAGCTTACATTGGACACTAGAAAGCTTAACATAAATTCTGTTCTGCATCCTTTCATTCTATCCTGCTATTATACTTATCGGAAGAGCAAAGTTCAGCGCCCCCTACAACATAGCACCTATTTTGCATATATGCTAATTTTAGTGTCACCCCTTTTTAAGGAGTTTACATTGTTATTAATTTATTTACGCTACACGATACTCTTTAAAAACTCAAAACCGTAACTAGCAATTTATTTAAATTTCAATACCATTTGACTAACTAATTTCACAGACAAGGTATTTAATTCTTGATTTCATTCTCGTTATTTTATCTATTCTAACAAAGATATTTTATAGTTATTGTTAATTCAATGATTCAATAAGTATTTATTATTACAGCATAAGAAAATAATCATTACTTTGTCGTTAACAATTAACAAACTAAGCATTTAATTACTAATATGAAAGTATTGCGGTATACGTAACACATGGCCTCTGTGCCTCTCAATAAAATTCTCTTAGTATTTAGCGATTAAATGATTGATTTTGACCGTCAGCTTTACTAAAAGATTGTAATTATAAATCACAAAAGACGTGCTTATAAGAATGGAAATTCTAAAGTACCATCGCCCCTAAAATATCTACTTTCGCACACAATTCAATGTTAAAGGCCGCTTTCCTTTCAAAGTAGCGCCTTTTCAAATACCTAATAATCACCAGCTACGAAACTCATTTGCGAAGCTTATAATTTAAGTGCCTGGTTACTTTATAGGTATATTCGGCCCTAATATGAAATAATTATATTCCAATTAGTTATGTTTTTAACAATACTATAACCTTCACTAACAAAATGTAGTTATTAACACTTTTCATCCCGTTCTATATTCGTAATTTGTTAATGATAACGTATTATTAGTTATCACAAAACATAGAAGGTTCTCAGTTTGACATAACGAGCGTTACTTATATTTATAATACCTAAATTATGACACTTTTATGCACCCGATTGGGAACATGACCTGGTATAAAAGTTCTTAAAATTAAAAGTAATCGAATAATTTTTTTGTATCTTAGTCTACGTAATTATGGAAACTAATCAACACATGACAATTGCTCTTATTCACAAAATATCTGGTATAATGAAAAACAGTTACCCAAAAAAAACAATAAAGAAAAGCTAGTAAGAACTATTATATCTTATAGGATATAACCTAAACTATATAATTCGATAGTTACAACGATTCAAAAGCTTGTACCACACTTCTTTGTGCAATCCTATATGAACTTTAAAACATCTAGTATTTTTCTTTGATATTTAATATATTTTCTATTTATTTTTGCTTAATATGTTGATATACTGCTTTCAATTTAAGTCACACATAGTAATTGACTGAAATTAGTTCAACCTAGAATCCTAGATTATAATTAATACCCTATATAAAGGCATCTAAAACAAGTTTATGAAAATTAAACGTGTACCCTTTGCAGCTCACTAAGACGTCTCAAGTAACTCGTTCGTAAGTGATATAGTTCATGAAATTAGGACAACGTCTTTCTTAATATCAGCAATTTCTTAAGAAGAATGATACTCAAACGAAGGCCAATTATCGGTATTTAAATAGGGCCAATATAGACCATACCATCAAAGATTATGGTTTTCTAGAATATTAGAATACACTTCTCGAGATGCACAGCCAATAGGATTCAATGGTGACAACACGTGTAACCACCGTTTAATTTGGGTAACCTCCAGAATCTAAGTCAACCTGTTTGCAACGATTGTCTTCAACAAATGCGGCGAAGACCGCAGCCACGCCAATACTATTATGGAGTCAGTCCAAAAGTAACTTTGATGACAAGCCGCTATGATAAGAAAAGACTGTACTGATGTGTACACTTTTAACAATAATAATTCTCCAGATAACTATAGTCTGGGCAGTGAAATACTTTTGAGAGGGACCATCTTTGATTTACTTTTCAAAACTTATAATCTTATATTCTACTGTACATCTACTACACGTAAGTAAACAACAGCTGCAAATCCTCACTTAGAGGCGTTGCGAAGTTCCAGCAAAGAAGTTTCTTTGACATTGAATCTAAAATTAACAAATCTGGGACGTTTTATTTGTTTAAAACAATTGTGAAACAAATGTTTTCTAATACTCTAGCAAATTTGAAGTTAACATTTCATTCCAAGAAATACGCGAACCCTCATCCAACTGTAATTGCTTTAATATCCTTAAAACCAAAAAAGGAGCACATCTATCATAAGTAAGGTGTTATGTTTAAATTTTTGAACATCTGGAGCATCAACTGTCCTAAACAAAATATATTAATATTTTACGTCTTCATTTTTAACCAATATATATCTTACAAATATCCACGGTGACTGCAACTTTGGGTAACCTAAAATTTAACAAAATAGCTGTTGTAATTTTGGACAAACATACAAAAAGTCTTTTAGTGGCCCATTAGATCTTTTAGATGAAGCAGCAAACACCACTCTAAATTTTGTGGCAGAACTATCAGCTTTAAAGGGAGTATGACGTGGTATCAAATAGGAGTAAAAATTAGGAGTTAAAAACATATGTCACAATTATAAGAATTCTTCCTGAAATTTTTCATATTGATTTTTAATATCTATAATATTCTATACCGATTGAGGGAGATAATATGAGATTCTTTAAACTCAGGGGGTTTGACCTTGACACGTAAAGATACAATATATCGGCTTTTAATATATATAGTGACATTTTCAGCAAATTGTTTCCCTCAATCATCGTCCTCAAGGTTAGCTATATGCAAAGAAATAGGCTCTTCGATCTCTTAAAACTTTTTTATCTAAAACTTAGAGTCTCCCAATCTTACTGAAGAAAATTTCGTGAAAACATGTGGCAAAACATTTGTAGGTAAGACATGGCAGATGTTATCTATAATTACTGTATTTCTGCGGACTATCTTACTAGAAGAAAATCTTGGGTTTATATAACAATCTACTTGTCAGTTGCGCTTAAAACAGTGACCTATCCCATGCCAGAAACAGTAATAGATGTGTTTTGCTTTTTCAAGCCTAGTCTATTTACATACTCATTTAATAGTAGCGAATCTGAATCAATAACGATCCATATTTTTTGTGATTTACAATCTATCTGGCTGCACCCTCCAAACAAGAGACCAAAACCGGCGGAATTAGGTTTCCTGAGTTTGCTTTGATAAGATTACATTCTCATTATTAAAAGGTATCTGATGAGTTTCAGTCTTCCAGTGCAGTAAGAAACGATTAAGTTAAAACCCATTACAGACGAACAATTGGTTGCCCTATGAGATGTGACCAATCACATATAACAAACCCTACAAGATTTGTCCAACTTTCATAATTTTGAAGATGAACTAGAAACAAATTTATGACAAGAATACTCCTCCTTGCAATGAGGACATGCCTTTGCTACATCATTACAACTTAAAAAAAATTGTTCGAAAATGTATTGAATAAGTAGTGGGTTTAAGGTTTTCTATAATAATTTTAGCGCAGGAAACGGCCCCAACGCGACACCTCTTTTTCATGAACTCAACAAAATGAGTGAATGTTGGTACATTTACATTAGCATACTCAGTTTCAAACAAATTTCTCAAATGCGAATTTAATGAACAAATGCAGAAGTGCACCAAAATAAAATTTTCAGTATCTTGCAATGTTATATGATAAGAAGCATTTACATTGTCCCGTAAATAATTTGTAAAAGCTTGCAAACAAGCTAAGCTAGATTTATCTGCCAAGGGTTTGATATTTAGAATTTCATCAAGGTAGTAGGTAGCTACTAGACGAATGGTTTCATATTTTTGTTCTATAGCATTCCTTGCACCTGCAAACTTATCACCAGTTCATGGTAGCGTAATAACAATGCCAAGTGTAGGTTCCACTAAGTAAGTCTTTAAGTAGTGAAACCGTTCTATGTCACACAAAGACTTATTCTCAATAATTAATCATCTCGAAAACCACTCACGAAGAATGCCAGAAAACTGCGATAAATTTAGTTTTGTAAGCTGTATATTTGATGATTTTTTTTGTTTAGAAGATGTTTGGCTGTACCGGCGATTTAAAAGTTAAATAATTTACTTTCATAAAACAATCTTTTGCCTTGATTTAACAATGCAGCAATAAGCGCTTTATCACCATTTCCTTCTGAATGTTGTGATGTGTTTGTTATGTCTGCTTCCTGTTGGAAGGACCAATGTTTTCTTTGATGTTCTTTTGGTTGCTGGTTCAAAATGAGGCTGGCTGCCTGCGTTTCCTTATGCCTTAAAAACCAACGCTTTCTTATGAGATCGCTTTGCAGGGTGAAGAAATACAGCTTGCTTATGGTATCTTTAATACCCTGCCAACAAGGCCGAGATCTACAAAACGATTGTCTGTCGCCGGCTTGAACAGTATGTACCCTTACATGGCGGAGGGGGTGGCTGCTCAAGGTGCTACATCTATTTTTCTTAAGGACTAATTTGACTTAACAACCACTTTAACACAAAAGTCATGTAAATTGTCGGACATATTCTGCAAATTATCACAAACAACTGGCGAATTTGAAATCTAGCATTAAAAACAGTATAAGCGATTCTGTTCTGCGAATCTAGACTAGGTTTTCTAAGCCTTAAGTAAGCTCCTGCTCTGGTGTTAACCCAACCATCTTCAAAAGAGAGCAGACTACAAATATTTGTCAATAAAGAATCCAAAAGAGCTAGTAAAATTAATGATGTAATTTGAAATAAATATTTAACCGCACGCCTGTAAAATAAACTTATACGTAAAAGCAACATACGCCAAAAAAGAAACAAAAAATCAAACGTTAACGTTAAAACAATAGTAGCAATTTTTGCATTGACTAATCGAACTTAAACAGCTTTTTTAATTAAAAAACTAGAGAATCAAAAGAAAACTCAAAGAAACCTTATCCGTGGCTGCGAAAGACCAAATGAAAGTTAAACGTATGAAAACTTAAGAGGTACTTACAATTATTAATGTTTTTCTTCCTGAACCTTTTCACCATAGGGAAAGGGCAGAAGCGGGAGCACAGGCTGCCATGCACAGTTTATAAGATGAATTAAAATGGACTCTAGCCTGTACAAAGGCATAAAACCATTTTTTGACTCGCCTACCTGAGGATCAACAATTTACTGCTTTTTTCTGGTTCAATTTTTCAGAGAAGTCAATAAAATATAAAATACGAACCCATACACACACTTTTAAAACTTCATTAGTAGCATTGATAAAAATTACTTATAACTTCTTTAATTTTTAAGCCGGCAATTTTCATAAATATGGTCAGACATAGTTGTCATATCTGTTAATCAAAACAAAACGTTCTAAAATATATAAAAATTTACAATCAACTTATATCAAAAGTCACAGAAACAGTCTATAAGTAAAGCACACCGATCAGAATACAGTTGTATATTTTTTATTTAAAATAAGTAATTCTAGTACAAGTAAGAATATTAGATTTATTATTTACTATAGTAAAGTAATTTAATTAGGAAAACTAACTATGCCAGGGCAAGAGACCTGGTAGATATGAAAGTATTCTAACTTCTTTCCATCAAATAATCTTTATATGAGGTCAGTTCTTTAAGATGATAAGTGCTACCGTCGGTCAACTAAAGTGCATCAAAAAATCTTAAATATTGAAGGTATTGTATTCCCTTCAACCTTAGGACAATTGTGCAATGGACGAAATCATTAATTCATTTCCTTGAATTTAAACACTATAATACCATATAGAAAAATAAATAGTACATAAATATATATCTTTATTGCAGAAATTCAGGGACATTAGTGATGCAAAGTGTTCAATTGACAAATAATTCATTATAAGTGAATATTGTCACCATTTCATCTGTACCTGCGTCTTCCAAGAATATAAATGTATACTAAATTGCAAGCTGCAACAAGTGCATTGTCACTATATAATACTGACATAGGTATACATTCTTTATGGTTAAACGTTTATTTGCTAGGATGTTCAATTTTAAAATCCAACAGAATCAATCATAGTTGTTGGAATTTGGAGTATCCGCTGTCTATGATTTAAATTAAATATTTCATTACTCATTTGTTCTTTCAGTAGCACTTAATCATTATCAGAAGAAAGTAGTTTGGCGATGTCTTATTGAACGTTTAAGCGCAACTGCAATCTTAAATGTAAATAACTGGCAAAATGTTTCCAATGATCATTTCAATACACTCGAAGGAATTCATAAATTCCATACATTTTCATTTTTACATATTGCCACTGTTGTGTTTGGCAGGATTTTGATAAATAAATGGCTGAACTCATATCTTTCCATCTTTAGCGAAATCATACCTCAGTCTGGCTACTACGGCCATGCACATAACTTTAGTAATAAAATAATAAAACGCTCATCAAATAAAACATAGTTCGATCATTTCAATTTTTTAATTTAATGTTGATACCAGACTGTAGACAGTATCGCGGCGATTCAAACATAATGTCTCGAATCTTATTCAATCTGTTCAAGTAATTGTTGCGTTTTCAACAACATTTCTTTTTCTTTTTAGTTAAGACATCAGCACAAAGGGTTCCTTTATCATAAGTTCTATGACTCTGTGCCAAACTCATGACACAATAAATGGACTAAGGTCAAACTTGGTTGCAGCTTCGTTAGAAGACTCTACGTTGCACTAAAAATGTCATTTCGCTTTACAAGTCAACAACAAACAAAATACATATTTCAATTATATGTACTATATTTTTGTCGTAACAAAGATACTTTGACTGCTCCGCTATATTTGATAATTTTAGTTGACTGACAAGAAAGAATTGCATTTGTCGTTTATTGGAACAGTCGATACAAGTGCAAAGAATAAATTTTTATCAATATTAAACAGTGCAAATAAGTTAACTATTACATTTTATAAATAAAAAAAATTTTAAGAATATATCTTAAGACAGAGGAAGTATTTGTAGTTCAAAAATGACCTTATTTGTCTTTATTTTGGAGAAATTGAGTTGCAAGTAGTTGCAATAAAGTTTAAAGAAAAAACAGTACAATACTTTTATATGGACAGAATAATTTATAGACGTAATAAATATATTTGATATTAAGAGAACTTATATTGAAAATAATTATCATTGTATTTTAGATTTATTTTCTATAACAGGCCAAACATTATCGGCGCTTACTGCGTATCGTGAATATTTACCATATTAAATCATATGTGCAAATTCGGTTCAAAATCAATCGTTTCTTGAAACTAATGATGAATGAAAATGAAAAATATTGTGACAAAAATATCTAACTTAGAACTATTGACTATGCATTTGATCGAACTGGAAAAAACTATCTACCATGAACTACTTCATTAATGCAAAGTTTTAAATTTGGATCTCTACTATCAAGAAAATGGTCCGTTTGAACTTAAAGATTAAACAAAAGCACTCAGATTGGGAAAAGGGAAATTGCGTATTTCACCAAAGCAATTCCAGGCCGCACATTTCTCACTCACAAAATAATCCGAAAGCTTGGTTAAGAGAAATCTTGCATTAAGCGATTACCTTCTTTTCTTATTATTTTAAAAGTTACAACGTGATGATAAGTTAGCATAAAAAGAAGAGTGTGGAAATCGCTTCGTGAAGTCGTTAATAGCGACCAAAGTTTCTATAAGAGAAGCATAATGAAATTATCATATAATATGTAACAAATAATAAAATAAAACATTGATTATTTGACCTAGATTAAACAACTCTAAACATGCTAAATATCGACTAGAAAGAAGTGTAAATATACTGCGTCATTGTTGTAAATTTGTTGCGAGAAATAGTTTAAAATAAAAAACAGTTCCATTATCTCCAATGATGTTTTCAGCTAAGAAACAGTACAACTGCTTGGTTTAAGCGCTATGAAGCACCTAGACCTCCACCTTAGCCATGAAATTCAGTCCTCGACCAACTGACTGTTCAATTCTTCAAATCCTTTTGAAACCTCATCAGAGGTTTGAACTTAGAATATCTGTTCTCTCGGATCTTGTATTATACACAGACGCCCTAGAAGAACATGGTAGCATTCGAATCCTATCTTTCAAAAACAAGGTACCTGCTATCTTAAGATTAAAAATGCTAGCCTGCAACTAAAGCTGCCGCTTGAGTCCTTTATACGAGTTTCCTCCTTACTTCAACAACAGAAAGAAGTTCTAACTGTAAAGTTCTTCGTCTCGAATATGTTAAAGAATTCGAGCAACTAGGATATAATAAACAATATTCTTGAAACAATAATAGGGTCCGAAAAAATTGAGAGAGCATAACAATCTACCGCAGACATGATAGCACATAGTGAAACAACACCACAATCGGTAGAATTAAGACAGCACCCGAATGGACCATATGAGTAGCGATATGAACAAAAAAAGACAAACGTCTTTACAGCTGACAGCAAGTAAATTCAAAAAGGAAGCGGGGAGAAGCATGAAGATTAAGGACAGGAAGACACATAATCGAGAAGCGACTGATAAAACGAGTAGATTGGATAAAATCTTTATCTCCGCGTTACACGTGTTTTTGTAAACAACCAAAAGTGAATTTTTCGATATTTACAATGAGTGATTTTGCTGAGCAAAGAAATTGCATCAAATTTTATTGCAAACTCTTTTGCAGATACATTGAAAATGATGCGGAAGGCCTTTAGTGATCAAACTATGGCACAAAAAACAACATTTATAAGTGGTACGAGTTTAAAGCGGGCCGAGAACGCGTTGAAGACGAACCGTGTTCTGGACGACCATCAACTTCTACCGACGAGTGCCACGTCCAAAAAATAAAAGATTTGTTGCTTGAAAATCATCGATTGACAATTAGAGACCTCGCTGATAGTGTTGGCATATCATTTGGCTTAGCCCAAACCATTTTAAAGAACTTTTTGTGTCTCAAACGCGTCAAGCTTCGATTGATGCCAAATGCACCATGTCATACTGCATTGGGTCTTCGCGACTTTTTTGCAAAAAACTCGACTCATATCGTTTCGCAACCACCGTATTCACTTGATTTGGCTCTGTGCGACTTCTGGCTATTCAACAAACTCAAAAGGCCAATGCGGGGATACCGTTTTGATACGATTGAGGATATAAAAACCGAATCGAAGAAGGTCTTGAACACTATACCAGAAAAAGAGTATTCCGACTGTTTCGAGGACTGGAAAAAGCGTTAGCGAAAGTGCGTTTTATCGGACGGGGATTACTTTGTAGGGGATGAAATTGATTTGCAAGAATAAATAAAGAATTTAAATTTTATAAGAAAATTCATCTTACTTTTTGATCACAGTAGACTAGTTTAGAGTTTATACCAGTGTAGAAAATGTAATGTACTTTATATATCTGTAATGTAGATTGTATATTTTATAGTGGAAGATTTACTATGGCTGTTTTTACAGCAATTATGAGATATATTGAATATTTAAAAAACAATTTCTTTCAATATTTTTACGCTTCTATAATTACCGCATCTAGCCCCTTATGCAGAAGATAACCTCGGGACTACCAGTGTGGCTTCCGATCAAAAAGATGAATAGAAGACCAGATAATCACGATTAGGCAGTTTGTGGAAAAGAGTTGGGAATTTAACAAAACTATACAATAGCTGTTTGTGGATGTCATCCAAGCATATGATAGCTTTGTAAGAGATAGTATATGGAGCGCTATGGTAAGGGTAGACGTGCCAAAAAAGAATATTAATTTGATTACAATACGCACAGAGAATACAAAGGGGAAAGAAAACATGGTGTTAGACATAGCCATCAAAGAGGCCAACATAAAACTTGAAGTGTTCTCAAACAAGGGCCCCGGAATGATCCTAGCATACGCAGACATCAATACTGTAGGAAAGAGTACTACTAAAACAGGAAATGTATATACAGATAGGAAATGAAAAAAATAATATATATATATTAGAAAAATTAGAAAAACATTAACTCGTCACTTAAATCTATTTATCCTTATGGTATTAAATTTGAAACATTTAAGTCGGGCAGATTTGACCTAATTCATAGATTGTTAAAAAAATCATAATTCAAATGAAAAAATATATTTAAAATCTTACATATATAATACATCAGTACTTTAAAATAAATTTAATTGTTGAACAAAACATAGTTTCAAATATCTTGTAAACTTTTCTGTTATAAAATAATAACAATTTACTGTTTAATACACAACAACATAAAAGTAATGTTTAAATTTATAACATAAGTTAATAGTTGCATTTAAATTTCCAATAGCCAAATTACTTCCCAATTTGAAAAAAATTATTAATTGATCGTATCTATATAAAATATAATGTTTTGAATTTTATTATAGAAAAGGTTTAAAATGTCTATTAATTTACAGAAGAAATAGTCTATTCTACAAGATCACATTACATATTTTTAGATATAATCATAGGTGCCACTGCCACTATATTTATTAATGTCAACATTGTCATGTTTTCCAACACACTACTTTACAATACACAGCCATTGATCAAGTATATTAGTGCAAAATAGTGTAGGACCAATGTCGCAATAAAATGCAACGATGGAATTAATAGCCTAGTTGCAGTCATGACAAATGCTGGGACAGAAGCTTTATAATTTTATGTTTTTGTAATTCCAATCAAAATTACATTAAATAACTAACACTCCATTACATGCCTTATATAAATAAAACATTTCTAAAATTAAATATTATTTACAAAGCCATATTGCGCCCCTCTATTGATATATCAACTGCTCTTCTAGTTTGTTTAGCACGTTTATTGTCAACGAAGTTTTTATAATGCTTTTCGAATCGATTCATAGCTTTCTTAGTATTCTGCAAAAATAATAAATAATGACTGAATTTGACAAAATATTGAAATATAATCGTACCTGACTAATATCCACTTCGGACTGCCATTTTGGTCGAACTAAGTAATCTTTATTTGATGGAATTGGAACCCTTGCACGAGCAATCCATCCTTTATCACCTGGACGCAGTGGCCTAAAAATTTACAAATAACAAAATAAAATTTATTGAAAACAGCTATTAAGCTGGTATAATCATTACTAGGAAACTTACTTTCCATCTTCATTTAAAGCTTTAGCCAATTCTTTCTTTCCTTGGGCTGATTGTTCTTCAGACTTTTTACGTTTAGGTAGTTGCTCTAGGTCTCTTTGCAATCGTTCTTCTCTACTAAGAGATTTAAAATCAGTGGAAACACTGAAAATTGGTCTTGCCCATTCACTAATTAGTTTGCCAGCTCTTTCTTTGTTTTCTTTTGTTTCTCTTGGGTGTTTGTATAAATACATAACAGCTTTGCCGATTCCTGACTGCTTCAAAGTTTGATGGTCAACTCTTGGAAACTGAAAGTAAAAAATTAATTTATACCAACTGCAATGTATCAAGAAGTAAATAGTTATTGCTATGTAAAAATTAATATTTGACTTAGTCTAATTATATCATTTTATTTATTAATTTTAGTTTAATAGCAAATTGTTTTTAAAAGATGATGATTTGAATATTTATGCAAAAATATAATATCCTTTAAATTAATTATTAGTTTATCAGTTTGTTTTTAATTTTCACACTTCATGTTCTGTAATTTACAAACTATTTCGAAGTGCATATATTACAAAAACAGTTAGTAGAGCCCTATATTTTTGCTTGATTGTAAATGTTTGCATTACTTATCAATTTCTGTAAATATATAGGTATAAAGTTCTAGAATAAAAGTAATAAAAACACAATGTCCGAAATGGTGTAGATTCAATTATTAAACATTGTTACTATAGAAAATCTGTTGCATGAAACTATGGCTTCTTTCATAGAAAAAAAATGTATCATGCAGACTTCTTAGCACACAAACATTCATCAAAGCCATGACTGAAATATCAAACTGTATCACACTGGCTACTAACCAATTGACATAAGCTATGGAGATTATAAATGTTTTATGGTTATTCGTTATGTTTATACTTACATCATGAAGAAGTTTCAATATTGCTTCTCTAACTTGTAACGATGGCATGGAACGGTCTGGCATAGGGGCTAACCAATCAGTCAAAATGTTTAACACATTGTGTTCTATAAACGCTAATTGCAAATCATGTTTCTTTAATTGTGACATTACTAACTTTAACATTCCCATTTTCTTTGTAGCTGGTTTTGATTCTTGGTTCAGCCTTCTATCTTCCTAAAATCATACAAATATGCACATGTTTATTGTAAAGTAACACGCTTTGACGAAAAGAATCATGCCCAGCATTTTAAAACTTCAATGTTTTACATGAACATACAAAAAAAATACAAATGCAATCACTGCATGATACTTAATTGGTTACATTATAAAAAAATATTGCGACATGTCGATACTAAATGGCTTGTAAAGAAATAATGAATTAACATAAGCGCACATGAAGACTTCACCAACACAAAAAAAAAATTAATCTAGTAATATGAATAAAACTTAGCCATTTTATTTACAGGGCAGCACTGGTGAAAATCCAACTGTAACCATTGTATCATTATTATTGTACATAAAATGCAGGATTTGTTAAACCTTGACAAATGAAACTGGCTGGTGTTGAATTTAACATATGGACTTAAACTAAAAACGAGCAAACATGTGTTGATTCTCTTGCTCCTGTGGTAATAATTTATTGTGATATTAAGTTATATTAAGAATAGTAGTCTAGCCCTCACTCTCATTTTTATCATTTTGTTTACAATTGAGTGGTTGTTTCTTCATTATTCTTCTCCAAAGAGCGCATTTGTTATTATTATTTTATGTAATATGACTTCAGCTGTTTCAAATGTGAACAAAAAACTGAATCTCGGAAATAGTAATAACATTTTTGTGTAATCACTATATTATGTAGGATATTCTACTGCTGGTTTTTAACATATACCTTGAATTAATATCTCACTTACTATTTACGAGAGATAATTAAAAAAAAACCTATGTAGGAGGTATATACATATGTGTATAGTATTATTCACATTCAATATTTGAACTACATGTTTAGGACGATCATTTGAACTTGATCTGCTGTTTTTGATATATAAATAAAAAAGTGATTGCATTATATATTGCAAATCGAGCCATAATTACTACTTAGTTTAGGTTGAACCTGTGTATCAAATTGCAAAAATGTTGTTGATAGGTTATTGTGGATTTTATTTTCTCTATTTGAAATGGGCAAACATTTTTAATTAGTAAATCATTTTATATGATTTTATAGCTACTTAAATATGATAAGCTAGTCTTTTTCTTCCTTGATTAATAGTACAACTTCATGTTACTGTAATTTTATATGCTATGTTAATTACAAAATCGTAATGGAAGCAATTTTATTTCGTTGCTACAGCAGCCAATAATGAATTGTTTTCCTAATCTACTACATTTGTTAGGGGAACAGAAGAATTTTTGTTTTGGTTGGCATTCTTATCGTCTTTCATAAAATTCAAACAAATTTTAACAATCAATAGATTTACTGCCAGTTAGCTAGAGTACTTAGAATATTTTAACTAGTATGTTAACAACTTCAATTGCAGACATAAATATTATGTTGACTAGTACTTAAAAAATGTAGGGACTAAAAATAAGCTAAAAATGATTTATTTATTTAATATCAAAATATGAAAATTGCGAAATAGTTAAAATCAAATATTTTACTAGCTCTTGTTTCTGTGGTTATAATTTTTTGCGCTATAAGTTTTCTTTGAGGAGTAGTCTAGTCCTCATTCTCGTTTTTATTATTATGATTACTATCAAAGTATTGTTTAGTTTTTATTTAATATTTTCAAAGTTTAGGTGATTTACTTGTTAACAAAAATAAGATTCTTCAAACGAAGCATAAAGATAATACATATCCTAGTTTAGCCAACTTGCATTATTACAAATACTGAATCAAACAATAATTAAAAATTTTAAATTAAAGTCAAACATATGTTTAACATCATCTGTATTCTATTTATAATATACAAACATTTTACTAATGGTTTTCAACATGTTCCACTAATTAATATCTCAGTTACGAATTGTAGCAAAAAATTCAAATAAAAACCAATCGTTTTAAATTTCGTACATCCACCCCCTCTCGGTTTAGGAATATAGTAAATATATTAGTTTAGTAAATATAATATTTTCAAATCAAAATCAGAACTCACCTCAGCTGCTTGTCTCATATCAGAAAGTAGTTGTGCAATGATGTCATCATTATCGTTTATAATATCTATATCTTTTCGTTTTCGTCTTCTTGATCTTTCATCTTTTTTCTTTTGTAGCATCAATTCAAAATCAGAAGCATAATTTCCGGTCCTCATGCCATCTCGGTCAGGATCTTCAACATCAGAATCATCTGACACATCCGGAACAACATTTTGTGTTTCTGGTACCCCCTCTTCTGGAGGTTGAGTAGTGGAGGGACCAGCGGTTTCATCACCACTATCTTTTCTGGCTTTTTTTCTAATCCCATCTTCATCATCTTCTGAATCAGATATTATTCGCCTTTTTTGGCTAACAGCAGGTCCTAAGTAAAAAAATGAATAAAGAAATACGGTAAATAATTGTTGTATGTAACATACCTTCGTCTCCTGATCTGGAGGGAGAGCGTGATTTTGCAGACTTAGACCTCGAATGTTGAGAGCCTGACCTAGAACGACTTCTAGATTTTGAGCGGCTTCTAGATTTGGATCGACTTCTTGATTTTGAGCGGCTCTTAGATCTCGATTTAGAACGGCTTCTTGATCTGCTCCTAGACTTAGCAGAGCCTGATCTACTTCGGGAACGTGAACCAGATTTTGAACGAGACCTAGACCTCCTGGCTGAAGCTGATCGACTGCGTGACCTTGACTTACTTCTTGATCGTGAACGCGATCCTTTTCTCGAGCCACTTATTGAGCGTGATCTTGATCGTGATACGGCTTTACGTGATCCCGATTTTGATCTTGATCGAGACCTAGATTTTGAACGTGATCTAGATCTCGAAGCCGCCTTATGTGATCCAGACTTTGATCGTGAACGAGACCTGGATCTAGATTTTGACTTTGCTGATCCAGATCTGGAGCGATGAGAACCTGATCTATGTGAACCAGACCTAGAGCGACTTTCAGATTTAGAACGACTTCGTGATTTTGAACGACTTCTTGATTTAGAACGGCTTCTTGATTTCGAACGACTTCTTGACCTTGATTTTGCGGAGCCCGATCGGCTTCGTGATCGTGAGCCTGATTTTGAACGAGATCTGGATTTTCGTATAGAACCAGATTTGCTTCGTGATCTGCTTCTTGATTTTCTAATTGAACCAGATCTGCTGCGTGATCGAGATTTTGATTTCCTAGGTGAACCCGAATGTGATCTACTTCTTGATTTTCTAAATGACCCAGATCTGCTACGAGATCGAGACTGAGATTTTCTTATTGACCCAGACCTGCTGCGAGATCTCGATCTTGATTTTCTTATTGAGCCAGATCTACTACGAGATCTGGAGTCACTTCTAGAACGTGAACGTGATGCTTTTCTCGAACCGCTACCAGAACGGGATCTGGATCTAGAGTTTGCTTTCTGTGAGCCACTTCTAGAGCGTGACCTAGAGCCCCTTCTAGAGTCGGAAAAACTTTGGTCTCCTGATTTAACAGGGGACACATCAATAGTCATAGACCCGGAATCTGATAGTGAATTAGACCGGGAACGACTTTCTGCTTTTCCATTTTGAACTGGTGATCGAGAGCCCGATTTGGCAGATCTTTTAGAATCACCTGATGCATTGGAGTCTATTGAACGAGATCTGGATCTCCGATTCGGAGAAAGTGATTCCTTTGATTCATTTAAATCTAAAAGTTGCCGTATTGTTAATAAGGTTAGAAATGCATGAACGGTTAGTTTACTTACCACTTGCGACTTCCATTCCCCACTAAGCTATCGGCAGATATTAAATTAATAGCTTAATACACTTAAACACAATTTACATATCAATTCGGCACTAATAAATGTATATTTTAGTTAGAACTTCGGTAACGTATCTATCACGCTATAACAAAATCTTAGAACACCTCTTCACTGCTGTGAAGGCACTGAACAACCATACTGTGTGAAGATAACAATTCAATTATACAAATCGAATTAAACAGTGGTACCAACGTATAAGCGTTGCAATAAACTAAACTGGACCTGCTTCTTCTTCTTTAGTTAATACAGCCTGTCAATTTATACCGGAAGTAAAGTAGTAACGGCTATAAAAACCGCTATACTATGTTATGGTACATGTTAACTTTAATTTGCTTGAACGTATGAAAAACACTGACAAACTATCTAGATCTATCGATCCTCCAAAATGTAGAGGTGCGAATTCAAGACCGACTACGTGATCGTGTGGATTAAAAATCCTTTCGGCAGAGTTAAAGTGCTCTATGTACCCAGGCTGAACAAAGAGGGCCAGGAACTGACCAGTTTGGCAAAACGTTTGGATAATAGCTGTTGTTTTTTCTTTAGAAAATGCAATTCTTTTTGTCATGTTTCATGTCAATTCATAGAAATGTTCCATTTTGAGAAGGCCTTCGTAGAAATCTGCATCCCTTTACAATTACTTTCGACAATACATACTGAATATGAACAAAGCTGAAAAAAGTAGTAAAAATGATATTCAATAAGAAATTATTAAATGTTAAGTAGAGACAAGATTTTTGTAATATCAGTGCATGAACACAAATATTAATGCCTAAATCAAAAAGTACACAATCATTAATTATTTTCAGCCCATGAAAAATTTGTAAAAATTCTCTTAGTTACCATTAGCTTTGTATGAATCCACAGGTGTGTAAACTTCGAGATTTCAACGAATCTCCACGTTTTGCGAGCTCCTGAATCTATTCTGACCATTTATGGAATAATGTCTATTTATATGTAAACATTATAGCGATTAGACCATTTAAGGTGGGGTGATGAAATTAAGCATACGACAACTATCCCAAATTCGTAAATCAGTGTCAACTTTTGAGGCATGAGGAAGTACCTGTTTACTTGGTTTTCAATTTTTTTCAAGTAATGTATTCTATTGGGTTGAAATTTTTTACACATTTTAAATATCACGAAAAAACGGACAGGTAAAATTATAATATGATCGAAGCAATGGAAATGCCGTTTTGATAAGTTTGAAAATTCCGAATTTTGTATACCTTGGAAAAAATATATAAATTTGTTACAAAAATGCGTAACATTGTAAAATTAGCAATAACAACGCGTTCCGCATAAATTTAAAAACCAGCCATGAGACTTTACCGGCATAAATTCGATTTTTTAGCTATAAATTTCCAAAATTGGATCCATATTTTCGTTTTGAATTTGCATTTTAAAATTGGATTCTTTGCAAAAAGTTTGTACAAGCGCTAAATATTAGGAACTACTTACTTATATTTTTACGTTTTTTAAAAAACAAGATATTGTACATACATAAAAATATATTAAAAATTGCTGCTGTCTATTTGTACTGAAAAAAAATTGAATATTCTCTATGAACATATTGTATCGTTGAATATATGCATTAAAGCATATAAAAGTTTTGAAAATAAAATTTTTAATTTTTTGATCATCCTACGTAGGTTTTTGTTTTTTAATTATTAGTATTCGCAGACATTCTTATGCAGTTGGTGTATTATGCGGGAATGTTGAATGGAGACACTCAAGATTTGTTTTAAAGGAATAATCGACGTTTACATACTTACTTCAATTCAAATGTTACTAGCTTCACTACCGTTTTGTAGTTTTGAGTGGTTTTGAGCAAAAACTCCAAATAACCTATAAAAATGTTTTAAAGGAGTAAATGGAGGAAATCAAGTCTAATTTCTAGAAGCATTTCGTATTTTTAAATATAATAATGTTAAAAATTCGACCTTTAAATAGAGAATCATCATCAGATGAAGATGCACCGGCAATACGAAGAGAAGCACAAGTATTTATAATTATATACAGAAATATTTAATGTGAATTACCAGAACTGTTATATTTTAGGAAGAAATCGTGCTAGAAATATATAATAAAGCTCTGAAGCTTCAGTGCGAAGAAGAATATGTGGAAGCACAGAAACTATTACAGCAACTAATCGACGACAATATTCCAGCTCTCGAAAATGAAGGAGGGCTACCTAAAACTATGTCTACACTCAAATATTCTTGCTATATCAATCTAGGAAATATTTGTATGAAATTAAATGATTCTTCAAAAGCATTAGAAAATTATAGTGTGGTAAGTTAATTATAATTACAGTAAATGTCCAGTTTAGTCTCTGAAAGAAACATATAATGCACATGTTTGAATTCATGCTGTTACCACAAATGAAATATATCATAACATAACAGCATATAGTATTTGATTTTTGTGTTTTTTGAAATTCTCGCTGACATTTCTTTATGTTATATTGACAAGAATTGTAATTGTCATCTATAATGATGTTATCAAGCATTTTCCTTCAATTTCAGTCAACAATATCTTAAAGATTCTTATCTCATTTTCAAAAATTATTGGTTACAGTTCTTTTGGAACAAGAATTATTAAAAACACTAAGTGAACTCATTCTTAAACAGGCAATGTTCAGAAGTAAAACTTTACTAAAACAAAAAATATTTATTTTACTTAGAAATGTTTATTTAGAATAAACTTTATCTCTGGAGATTGTTTATTGCAAAAAACCAAAGCTTCTGAAAAACAGTCTTGCAAATAAAGACAAGAATTGCATAGATCAGAATTTTGAAAGGTATAATTCCAGAGCGGTTCATATTGAAATAGACAAATTTGTAAAAATTCTCTATTATTTGGTTGTAAGAAGTCTTTTCCCACTTTTCATTTCTTGATATCATTATTTGAAGAACTGTAACAGAATGGGAAGTAAATGAAGTAATTTTGTATGTAACTTTATATAAGAATTTATGCACAATATAAAGATCGATAGGTTTTCATTTTATGCAAAATTTGGTAGAAACGATGTCCGCCTAAATGGAAATCTATTAAACATCTACACAATCTTGCAAATACTTTTGTAAAATTTATTGTCATATTATAGCTAATTGAAGTCTTGTTCATTTCAAGTGCATGTCAATACTATGGAATTTTTATAGTCTAAAAAGGCAAAATTTATTTATCGTATTAGTTAAATGAAATAATAACACTTCATCTTTAGTTAATTTAACAAGACGAGACATATGAATCATTAATCTTGAAGAAAAGTCTAAGTATTATTTTTCTCATTTGTAACATAAACAGTTTTATAAGACCAGACGTCCACATCCCCTGAATTAAATTCAAAAGAATTGAAATTATTTTTTAATATTTATTTTACTTTGTGTTTGTGTCTGAAATAAAAGTATTAAAAATTTTTAGAATACTAAATCACAGCAAAGCAGCAACAAAAGTTGAGCATGTTGAACTGTTCTGCTACAATTCAGTATTATAAGAATTTTTAAATTCATGATGGCACTCTGCAGTGGTACACTGCTGTGTAAATGATACAATAAAAGAAGTATAATACAGTATCTTAACTAAACATGCTTTAAAAGAAATTGACTTGTGGATTTTAATTCATTCCAGAATATAGTGATTGGAATGAATTAGAATCCACAAGTCAATTTCTTTTAAAGCATGTTTAAAGCATCATTGTGTTTAGCTAAATAGTTATGTTTTAGTTGTGCTTTATAAAAATTTTTTCAAGTTCTTAAATTATTAATACAATTTAATTTTAGGCATCTGAACTAGATAAAAATGATGTTACACTTTGGTACAAAATTGGAAAGTTGGCCTTAAAGCTGGATAAATATCGACAAGCAACTTATGCATTTTCAAAGGTATTGTAATAATATAAATAGCACTGCATGCTTTAAAACAAGTATAACATTTTTAGGGCTTAGAATGTAATGAATCCCACTGGCCATGTTTAGATGAAATCATATCAGTATTGTACGCTACAAAAGATACAGTTTCATGTTTGTGTTACATTGGAAAAGCACTTATACTAGATGCAAATTATATAAAAGGATTAGTTTTTAGAAAGAAAATTTATGAAAGCAACCCAGCAACAAGAGATTACTACAAATCATTCAATCCTGATCAGTAAGTTGCATATTATTTTTGTAGTGAAATAGTAAAGGTGTATTTATATGTGAGAAATCTTCTCACACAAACAGTGATTGTCATACAAAGCGGGAACCTATGTAGTGTCTTAGTAAAATGCCAATTGAATAAAGAGATTTATATGTGAATTTTCACTAATTTAGCAGCTTATATTCAAGATGTAAATTGCAAATGGTTTTTAAATATCATACTTTTTTGTCCAACTTTTCTTCAATATTAAAAACAGTACAATTAGACTTAGTACATCATATTTATGATGTACAGTTTTCATACTATTTGATATATGTAGTTTCTCAATAAAAGCTATATTTTCATATTCATAAAATTCACTATAAATTTCTATTTTTCACATGATAAATTACAATAAGTAAACTGTAAATATAATGAAAGTAATTTAGTGTTTTAGAACCAAGCTTAGATGTGCCAATAGATCCTGAAGATGAAGATCAATATGTCCAAGAAGTACAGGTACTCTGTGATCGCATTACTGAAGTAGAAAAATCACTAGGGCCTAAACCATTGTCATGCATTCCATTACCTTTTCCATTAGAAGATTTCAGTTGGGTAGCTGTTGGTAAAACCTTAATAGAGTTACATCAATACATCACTGACAACAATATGGTAATAAATAAGGAATGTATAATGTTTCATTGTGTATATCATAAACAAATTTTCCAGAGCCACTTTACTTTCATTGATTTAAAAAGATGCATGAGTACTCACATAAAATCCATGGTTGTAGACAAACCAGTTGTTAAAATGGATGCAGAAGAAAATACTGTATCTCCAGAAACGAATCTAGAAAATCAAGCTGAAACAACTGATGACGATAAAAGTGAAATACAAAAGCCTGAACCTGCTTCTGAAATATTATGTGAAAGAAGAATATCTCAAAATAGTGATGCTAATTTAAGTATGACTGAAACATCTGAAAATAATCAGAATTTAATGCAAACGGATGATATTGAAGAGGTAATGTTTTAAATTTTCTCATTAGAACTTCTCATATTTCCATTCTATTAATTTAATATCACTTAGATGGAACAAGATCCTGAAGAACAGGAAGAAAACAATGAATCCAGAAGTGACAAATCAAGGCAACAAAGTCGAAGTAGCAAAAGAAAACGAGACCTTTTATCTGATTTGCAAATTTGGGGTTGGCACAGTAAAAGAAAATATGCTAAAAAAGGGAAAACCGATAAAGATTACACTATTGAAGATGCTTTAACAAGAATTATACCATCGTATTTATTGTAAGCTACATGTTCAATAATTAAAACATTTTACTCGAAATATATGTGTTGTAGACCTAATGGTTTAAGAGAAGAAAAATATAATCCATGTGAAGATTCCATGAATACTATGGAAATATATCGATTGCATATGGAAGATAACCAAATATCTGCTATTCCTTCTCCAAACTATTCACCTAGCTCATTAGATGGGTAATTAAAAAAACTGCATTCAACATTAGAAATATCGAATATCAATAAACTCATATTTTAGATCATCGCATTATTTTGGCACTGACTTGGAAAAGGAAGAAGTACAAACATTTTGGACTCAAAAATGGGTTTGCTGTGATGCCGTTAATTTAATAGAAGGGTTTGTTTTTGCATTGGCTGTTAAATGGAAGCTTCACTGGCCAAACGAACTGATACCACTCTATGTAGAAGCATACAATATGTTTAGGTAAATATTTAATTTGGAAGTGTAAATAGAATAAGATTTTTATTAAAACCTATGGTCATTGTATAATGTCCACTTTTTTCATGCAGGGAGCATTGTAGTCATCCTACGTTATATGGTAGTGAATCAGTAACATTTGATATGCTCCGCATCGACGCCCTAGCTACACTTTTATATGGGGAATTAACAACTTGTGATAATACTCAGTAAGTTTGGTTTTAAATGTAAAAACAGTGCTTCATTTTCCTATATCCTACAGGTTTAAAATCAGGAAAGAAACAGAGAAGCACGAAAAAATCCATAGCTCATCTTTAGTTCAATTACAATTTTTAAGTGCATGGAATGATAAATGGGGCGAAGAACATCTTGAATTTTTTATTCGTGTCCATTGGCTAAGGGCACATTTATTTAGACTTGAATCTCAGAATGCACTTGCAATCAATGCATTTCAATTGGTAATTTAATTTAATACTTTAACAACATATTTCTGAAAAATAATATTTTGTTTTTGGCGTGTTATTATAGGTTCAGGAAGGCCTACAGTCTCAAGAAATAAAGCTTGAAAAGAGAAGGTATAGAATAATCTTACCAAATGCCCACAAGTATGGTCTGATTTGCAATTCAATGGTCCAAAGTTTGCTAAAACATCTAGAAATGTATGTTTTTGTTTTACTTCAAAGAGTTCGCATTAATTGACTTATAATTTAAGGATTGATTCTTTGAGTCGTTTGGAAGAACTTTACAATGGGCAAAAGTATGCAGAGGTAGCAAATATTCTAAAAATTACATTTGCTTCCTCACAACATGTGAGATGTGGAAAAATAGGACGACCAGCTCAATTGGGCATGTTGCTTCACTCTCTTTGGTATACAGATATGCCTGAGTGCTTTGTGTGGGCAGAGGAGTGTTTATTTGAATCTGTCGATAACTATATTCGTCCTAAAAAAGATCATGATAAATGGGAAATGTTAGTTGATAAATGTTTGCAGGTTTTGTACGAAATTATTAAGATGGAAACCATATGTGTTAGTAAGTATTATTTGTGGAATAAGTAAAATAAAAAAAATTATATTTGCGTTGCATTTTAGTTGATAAACTTCCTGAAGATAAGAGGGTTCGATTGGTAGCAACCCTAACTAGAATTTGTTGCAAACAAATTAATATGGAAAATTCTTTAAATGTGCCTTTAGGCACTGTTTTACCTTGGATAATTCTACACTTTGTTCTGCTAAGGTTAAAGACTGATTTATATATTTTTCAAATGTTAATTTTAACAGTATTTGCTTCTGAAGAATTTTTTAACTTCTAAGTAATTTTTCTTTAAGGAAGTATAATAATCGGGCAATTTATACGTTGTTAACTATACTTAAATAATTTTTTCACAAATTTATGCAGGTTAAAAGTAGTACTGCAATCATTTTTAAATATAATTGAAGCACATGATGAATGATAAGATGTCATACACTTTTCCTTTGCAGTATTTTTTCAACAATGCAATATAAAAGTATAGAGAGCATGTATACGCTATGAAAAATGTGTAAAATAATAATATGTGCTTATTAAATTAATACAATAGATTGTTATGTTATTTTTTAGGGAAGAACAAAGGAATAATTCAAAAAAGAAAACAAGTCATATTAAAAAAGAATCAGAAAAGTCAGAGGAGGAAACTCTCAAAGTAATTTCAGAAGAAGAAATTCCTCCTTCAATAGCCATATTATTTTCGGGTCATGAATTTCTTGGTTTGTTTTATGCATTCACATATGATTCATTGATTAACATAATATATTTTTAGGGCAAAAAGGGTGGTGCCTAACCAGCCAAGGCCAGCTATTGCATTTCATAGTGGATATAATTTTAGATAAATTAGATACCCCAATATATGAACACCTGCGAGATAAAATAGACATTCATTTGGAGCAAGCATTTTTCTGTTTATATCAACATCCAAGTAAAAAGAATAAGGTATAATCTGATTTTTTTTGTGAAATCATTGATATTCCTTTGACATTTTTCAGATATCGAGGCATTTAGCTGATCATAATGTTAACCCATTGCCTTTGACATGGGATCGAGCACAACAAATATACGAGTTTTTTTGCCCTTATTCTTTACCAGAATTTGATTCTTACAAATCTATATCTATTTCATCTGAGCTTGAGCAATTGCTGCAACGAATAACGTCTTTAGTACCTAATGAAATGGATCCTCAACCAAATGTTCAAATGATTTTAGATTACATCCACGGCATTAGTAAAGACTTGCCTGATCCCATTGAATTTGCGCCAAAAACCCGATCAATGTATTATCTATTAGGGGACTATTACTTTAAGCAAAGCGAAGTTAAGAAAAGCACAAAATATTTTCAACTTGACTTATGCATCAATCCATGGAGACTGGATTCTTGGGCCTGCATGGCTCTGGGCACTGCTAGTCAACTAGAGCAAAAATTAAATTATTGTGAAAGATTCAAAGATGAGAATGAATTTTTGGATAAAGCAAAAAGTGCTAAAATATGTTTTCAGAAGGCCCTAACTTTAGCTAATGACCATGTAACATTATGGATTGAATATGGATCTTTCGAATATATGGTTCATTCTTATTGTTCTAGAATATTAAAATTTGAATCAGAAACTTTCAACATTGAAAGGTAAGCCATTATTAACACACATTGTCTGATTATACATAAATGCTTTTATTTCAGATTTTCAGCTCTAGAAATAGAAAAAGAAGAATATTTGCACAGCACTGAAAAAAGTTTCCTTAAAGCCTTAGAACTATATAAACCAGAACCAGAAACAGATGAACGATGGTTATTCCATTATATGTTAGGTAAAATAGCTGAGAAGTGTCAAAAAGATTGTAACGACTACCTACAATATTACTCATCTGTAAGTTTAAATTAACCCAACTTTGACTTCCTTATTTGCAACTTCTTTTTAGGCAATATCATTGCTAAGAGAAAATAATGCAACGTACCCTGAAAAAATCAATTACAATAATCCTCCCACATTATCAGTAGAAGCATTAGAAGTACACTATAGGATAAATGCTTCTATTTTAAAATATCTTGAATTACATGAGGGAAAAGAAATTCCAAACAGCTTAGGAAAAATTTTTAAAAAATGTCTAGACATGGCTTCATTTCCAAAACATGGTGAAACTAAGAAATTGGAAAATAAAGCTCAAAAGCCTTCAGTAAATGATACTGAAACACCAAACACCACAGCCCAGGAGGATTTAGTAACCTCTAAAAATACTGATAATCAACCAAACAAAAATGAGGTTGAAACGCAAAAGCAGGATGAAAAATCAGTAAAACCAGATGTTGCTATGGAAATTAAGAACTGTGTGGAAGATTTAATAAAACAAGTAGAAATTAAAGATTCTGAAGATTGTAAAAAAGCCAATTCCTTACCATTAAATGAAGACATTGATATAGAAAAAGAATTGACACCAGCAATAGTAGAGAAGAAAAAAGAAGAATTAAATAATGATATCATTGTTCTCTCTGATTCAGATGAAGATATAATTATGGAACAAGAAAAAGGTACTGACCCTTTATATTGATAAAAAAAATTCTATATGTATAAACTGATCAGATACAGATCAAAGACCCTACTTTGAAGTTAGGTCTAACTTTTATAACTTTTCTAGTAGTTGTTTAGTATTGAAATTATGTTCCAGAAAGCACTATAAAGTTCAATTACTTTTAAACCAAATCTATTCCAGATGCATTAGATGCCATCACAGCTCCACCTTCACAAGAAAGAAGAAATGTTCAAGATATAATGGATGAAATGATGAAAGAGACAATGGAGAAAGAAGTAGTTTTAGATGATGCAGATATGGAAGTAGATCTAGCTGAAGTCGTGGTTGAAGCAGAAGAATCAAAATCGCTTCAAACCCAAGAAGAATTTATTAATACCAAAATTGTTAAGAGTAATTCGATTGAAAATAATGAGAACCAGCAATGCTCATCTGAAATTAAAACAACAAAAGATGAAGATGAGCATAAAAAAGAGAGTGAAAATGAAACTAGGGTATGTTTATTTACATATAGGAAGTACTTTACAGCGAAACAATCAATTACTCTTGCAGAAATCAACTGAAGATTCCACTAGCAGTTCAAGTAGCTCAAGTGAGAGCTCAAGCTCTGATTCCGACAGCGATGACTCTAGTAGTTCTTCTTCAAGTTCTGATTCAGATAATAGTTCTGGAAATTTATCTGATGATGAAGTATTGTATTTGATTGAACGATGTGTTGTAGGTAAGTACAAGATTAATTTTACTCGCATCTTTCATAAAAATATATAAAACTAAATATTACAACACTATATAAGTTTAGGTGCTCTATAGACCCTTAACACAGCAAAAAATACAAAAATATTATTAACTTCTTGGACTCATAAAAATTAAAAGACAGCAAAGCATCTCTTGCTTTCTATATCTTTGTGGTATCAAAAATCTAGTGGTGTCACTCAATTTAATGATTTACTGAAAAGTGAAAATGTTAATTGTTGCAAAATAAATTAATGTTTAATATTCAGACAAAACAGAAATTAACAGGGAAACTGGGAAGTAATGTCGATTTTGAGATTGTCGATATACAAGGTGTTTCAAAATTAATTTACAAAACTTAAAGGGGTGGTAGATATTAGAAATAATAAGCAATAGGTTTTTGTTTGCACTTTGAAGCATAATTATTAATGTATTAATTACATGTACATGTTAAGAACCACTGTAGGAATTCCCTATGACCTCTTCGGTTGAACAAAGACAGATGAATTTCATCAGTATTTCAAAGAATCACCTTGTTTACGCTTAAAACATCTGGACTCGAAACTGAAGAAATAATAATAAAAATACCCTCATCGAAAAGCACTAAAGGCGAGCCAAAAAATTTAACAACCTAATAAATTTCAACCGGAGAAAAAAAGCAACTGCATGTGTATTGTGTTCATTTCAATTTGATTTTAATACATTATTTATTACTATGTAAGTTTGCTAAACTTTTCTTTATGCCTTATTCAAAGAAAGACAATATGTACTAATATGCATATCATCTGAACTTACTAAGCACGAAACAAGAAAAGCCATCATTTTATTTCAAACAAAATGATAAAAATGAAAGCGGATGCTCATCAAAAAAACGTAAAGCGCAAAAAATTTACAACCACAGACAAAAGAGATGCAGTGCATGTGTTATCGATAGAAGGAAACTGTTGGATCTGTCTATCGTCTCAATAACATGAATTTGTACTATTAATTGTGATAGAAATTGACTCTATTCCACCGTATTTAAGTAGCCATCGAATGTTAACGAAAAAGAATGTCGACAAGAAATTATTGTTTAGTTTGCGATGTATGATATAACCACCCTTGCTGTGGTGGTAATATAAAGCGATATTCTTTCGGGGTCACATTTGATATCCAGTTCAAAAAACGTGCTCGAATAAAATTTTGCTTAAATGGTTTATGTTCTTTGTTATGAGGAAAGTTTTGTGTTCGTGAAAAAATTTTACCTCTTGATTATTACGAATCGAACGCTTTGTTTTGATTGTGATGCCAGTATTTTATAGAGATAAAGGTGATGTTAGTTTGCTATGTATGATGTAATCGTCTTTCTTGCGGCGGAAGATAGTAATACAAAGCGATCTTTTTTCGAGGTCACGTTCTGTTTTAAATATATGATTCGAATAAACACGAAGCTATAAAGTTTGACTTGTTTTGTTGTTTATGTTCTTTTTCTGTTTTTCTTTGATAAGGACGATTTTGCGTTCATGAAAAAGTTTAATCTCGAGGTTTTGAAAGATCTAACGACCTGCTTGATTGTGATGCAGTTATTTTTATAGCAATAACAGTGCCGTTGTCTGCAAAATATTCTTAAACCTAGAATGGTTTGTCGGCATCATTTTAATTATGCCAGGAGTCCCAAATTAGCCAAATTTTCAACATTTTAATTTATAGTTAGAAAATACCAGGTCGTAGTCACAGTGGCGTTCTTAACATGTGGGTTAAATATTGGAAATTAATTCTGCAACATCCTGTATTTGTGTCATTTATGAATTCAAAGTTGTGCCAATGGC